>PVHP010000486.1:0-144641 GCA_004024765.1 Zapus hudsonius
ATCAAACCCACAGCTTTTCTTTTTAAGGCTAAATGGCTGAGCACAGCTATGAACTTATGAACTCCTTATTTGCTTTGCTGACTGTCATTTCTGGGGCTAAGTGTAAGGTCTGCTGTAAGCAGATTCTTTCAATATGATACAAGAAAAAAAATATTAAAAAAGAGCAACAACACAAATATTTATAAAAATACAGAATAGGGAACATATATAAATCAAGACCAATAACAATGCTAACAAGTCTTACACATGATCACATTGTCTATAATTATGTATGATGTGCATACAGTGACCTGAGATCTTCCATCACCCATGTACAAATAAAGGTAGCATGAGATTTGTATTGTCCATAGTATAAACTGGAAAATTATCTTTTGGCGCAACATTGTCAGATGACTAAATGAAGCAGTGAGTAATCTTTTACTGCTTTCCCTGATGAATCTCTCCCTGTCACATTTGATTCTATATGTTAAGACCAGGAAAGAAAAATATATGATTTTTATGTTTTCCTTATGAAAAAAAACATATCCAGTAGAAAAAAAGAAAAGTTGACATGTCTCCATACAGATTTCTTCTGGGAAGGTAAGAATCAGTGATGTTATAAATCCGTTTCTGCTTCAAGCTTTTGAGAGAATATAAAATCATATTTCATCGATGGTAAAATTTCATATTAAACGGTGTACACAATCTAATACTACTCATTAGGTAACAGAAACAGTGAATGCTCTACAAAAACATTACCAGGGACATTATAGCTGTGACATACAGTTGCTGAAGTGTTTTGTTTGTTTGTTTTTGTTTTTGGCTAGATTATGTAATCAGGTGTAACAAGAATGAAGAAAGAATCATATACCTGAGTTCACTGCTTGAGGCTAGTACAATTTTTTTCCACTTTCTCTTCCACAGTTTCTTTTCGTACGTACAGATTTGTAAGGCACTTAGCTCCACTAGAGACCTTATAATGGAAAGAACACTTACTGTCAGGCAGGGTGTCTGAGCTCTCATTTCACCATTATCTCCGACTAACCTGTTCTTTTCATATTGTCCCCATCTCTAAACCAGAAGTCACTGACCTCTAAGTTCAAACTTTGGATCTACCTTCCAGTAATTACAGGATTCATTGAGAATTACTTACCCTTTTTTACTCTGTAACTCTAAATGGATCCAATCCAAAAATATTTTGGGGAGGAATGCACAAGACGACATATTTAAAAAGTTTATTGGATTATTCAGAGCATAGAATGACCCAAAATGTTATTTTCTGTCTTTTCTCCTTGATACTTCTGTTCTCTTATAAAACATATTGAATTCTAAGATGTCTGTTTATACTAAAAAAAACAAAAGCTATAAACAATCACTATGTATGTAAAAACAAGATCCCACTCTATAGTATACACGCTAAATTGTACTACAACTGGGAGTGGTGGTACACACCTTTAATTCCAGCATTTAGGAGGCAGAGGTAGAAGGATCATCCTGAGTTCAAGGCCACCCTGGGATGCCATAATGAGTTCCAGGTCAGCCTCAGCTAGATTGAGAACCTACCTTGAAAAGAAAAAAAAAACTGAAAAAGAAACAAACAAACAAGCAAATAAATAAATAAATAAATAAATTGATTGTCCCACAAATCCAACAGATTAGTTAAAGATATGCTATTTTTTTTTCCATCTTTGAAGGCCTAAGACCTAACATAGTTCTTAAAACTCAGGAAAGTAACTTTGTCTTAGTTTTTTTTTTTTTTTTTGATAAATATTTACTGAGCTAACTTTTTAAAAAATATTTTATTTATTTATTAGCAAACAGAGATACAGAGAGAGAGAGAGAGAGAGAGAGAGAGAGAGAGAGAGAGAGAGAGAGAGAGAGAGAGAGAGAATGGGCACACCAGGGCATCCAGCCACTACAAACAAACTCCAGACATATGTATCACCTTGTGCATCTGGCTTCTGTGGGTCCTGGGGAATTAAACCCAGGTCCTTAGGCACTGGAGGTATGTGCCTTAACTGCTGAGCCATCTCTCCAGCCCTTTCCTAGTTTTTAAAGATAGAAAGTAACATATGAGAAAAGATGGAATCTAAAGAAAATTTTATTTATATCGCATACCAAATTCTTTGATATTTGATGAGTATTTATTTACAGAGCAATTTATTCATTTGTGAATTTATGTATCTGTGAGATGGTGCTAACGACAGTGTGCACTGTCTTGTCCCAGGAGAGGAACCCATAATACAAGTTTTGTGGTGTGTGTGTGTGTGTGTGTGTGTGTGTGTGTGTACACTAATATCTACTATCTTATAGCTAAACTTAGCCATTAGCATCATGTGAGATATGTCCCTTAGGAAAGAGTCTATACTGGAAACTATGACTAACAAAATCCAAAGTGGGTGAAGCAGAGGGCAAGATGGCAGATTCACTGTTGCCTTTGTTCATAATCTGAAAACCATTAGAAACTTCTCCAGAGGCATCGAACCTCTGAGAATGACCCACATAATCTGATCATGTTTCACTTCTTCATGGGCATCAATGAAAAATCCTTTCATTTTAACCCCATACCCCCCCACAAAGAAAATCCCCAAATAATTTTTGTCTGACTTTGGTGTCTACTCAGAGAAAGACTGTTAAGTTTACCATATTGGCACTGGCACAGGAACATATCTCACAGCCAAGTGGCTCTCTGATGGTGGTCATAAAGCCTGGATCCAAAGGCACAAAGACTGTCACCAAAACTATTTTTCTTGTATTCCCTTCCCTCTGAATAACTCTAGCTTCTCAGCCTCTGTCAAATTCTTCCACAGTGTTCCCATTTCAGAAACCCCACTAGAGGAAGAGGCACTCTTTTGGCTCTAATGAGTGCACTGAAATTGTTTTCTCAAGAATGATTAGGGCATTCAGGCTGTATATGGTATTGGTAATGGCTCCCCACACTGCCTTAGTAAGGAACAGAAATGCTGGGAACAGCAAACACTGCAGTGTTATGTAAGGACTCATTACTCCATTACTCCACCTGCTGGCTTCCAAAGATGTGAAGGAAATCATGTGATCTATGAGAAACTCCTGATGCCATTTCGTGGAAATAAGACGTAGCCTAGAATTGGAAAGCCAGGAATAAAAGTAAGAAATACTGTAGGATACAAGTAAGGGTCATAAGCGAGTACCTTGTGTGTCAGTAATTACCTTCTCAAGACAAGGCAGAGGGGCAGCTGATTTCTAGTCCTGCCTGATTATTTAATTTAGCTACAATATTCCCTACCCAGTTCTTTTGCCTCCAGCCTCTGTTCATCACTTTCCTTTCTTTGAGGATCTCACCAGACTAAAAGGTCAAAGAGAGATGCCTTCTTTTAGGAACTGAAATGATGTCGTGAATACATCCACACATGTCATGTACTCCAACAATGGACACAGAATCTAAGACTCCATGATACGGTGTCAGAGATTTGTTAGCAATAGTGAGAAGTGTTTTACATTCTGGAATGGTACCAGATGAAACCATAATGCATGGAAAAAGAACATGCTTTTGGAGAATTAAAAAAAAAAGCTTAAATGCTGACTTTGAAAGATCAGCCTTCTGTGGGGATGTAAGAGGCTTAGATGCTAAAATAATGGTTCATGATTAGCTATGTTATTTAGATTTTGATGGTGTGTGAATGGAAAAAAGAATATGTATTGCATACTTGCCATGTGTTAGGTACTCTTGGAAAACTATCAGTTTGGTCCAACTATTTAAAATATTTATGAATTCCCTGATTAGTTAAATGCTTTGAGATTTAAGTTATGAGCCTGAGACCACTCAATGAGAGCAAGACGTCTAAAATAATGTGATAAATGTTGAGCCCACATGGCGTCCGTTAGAGCATATCTGCATAGGTGAGAACAGTGAGAGAAGTACAGGTTGCTTTGAGTACCTCTGGCCCAAAACACCAGTCATCAGTACCTAATAGGCACCTGGCACTCACAGTTCACATCTTGACTTGCTTCTTTCATGAGTTGCTACTTCAAGAGTGGTTGTATTTGGTGTCTCCATACTCCTATAAAATAATTATATCATTCCTATAATTTATATCTAAAAGGTCCCCAAAAGTCCACGTGTTTGAAAAGTGGAACTTTTAAGAGGTGGGACCTAGAGAAAGGTCTTCAGATCATTGGAGGTGTGCCCTCAATGGGGACTATATGACCCCAGCCCCTTCCTCTCCTCTAGTTTGCTTCCCAGTCCTGAGGTGAAAAATTCTGTTCTGTCTCACATCCCTTCCATGGTGTATGATTATAAGACCAAAGCAATGGGACCCACTAGCCATGAGCAACGTGAACCAAAACAGCATTTTTTTCAAATGTTAATCACCACAGATATTTGTTGTCATAACAGAAAGCTGATGAACAGAATACTAAGAACCTTTCTTTGGTTCAATTTGTAGTGTCTATCTCAATTTAGCATCAATAAGCTAATGCTACAAAGACCTAACACAGGAATTTCCAAACATTTAGCTAATGTACAACCCTCCAAAACACCAAATAAATGGAGGTACTCCAATCTAATTAACAACAACAACAACCAAAGACATGAGAACTGTCTCTGTTCTTATATGAGTAACCATGAGGTCACATGATTTATTAATTTTTGCTTTTTAACTATAAATGACGGTAATCATAATCCCCATGTTGTACATCTAATTACAAAGCCAATGTGAGTTAATGTAGGTAAAGGAAACTAGGGTCAGCATAAAAATTATACATGACAGACGCTCACAATGACACCACTGTCCTTACCTACCTGCCCACCCCCACATACATGCATAAGAAGCTTTATTTTCCCACTCTTGAAAAATCCAACATAGTATAGTTGAAAAAGTAAATAAATGACAACATCAAAGTACAAATGGAATTCTGAAACAGCAAGAGGTTATTAGCTGCTAGAGGAAGATGTGATAAATGGAGCATTATGAACACTTAGCCACAAAGGATGTGTGTGTGTGTGTGTGTGTGTGTGTGTGTGTGTGTGTGTGTGTGTGCCTGTGATGAGACTGTGGTGGTTTAAATGTGAATGCCTCCCATAGCCTCATGTGTTTGTGATTAAACCTCCTACTCTATCTGAAGTGAGTGGAAATTTGGGAAGCCGAGCCTTGCTGGAAGAGATGTGTCGCTGTTGGTGATCCTTGAGGTTTATTAGCCCAGGTCTCCAGTGCTAATTAGCTAACACTTGCTGCTACTCCCCACCTGCTGTGGCAAGATGTGAGCCCCACACTCTGTTTGGTCCTGCTTTCTCCATGATTTTGCCTGATGAAACCTCCCTTTGACTCTATAAGCCAAAATAAAACTTTTCCTGGCATAATTTGGTAGGAGTTATGTCTCAGCAACAAGAAGGTAATTGCAACAGGGTTCCAAAATAACAAGAGGTTAGTGCATCCAAGGGCAGGTTAGGTGGGGAAAGACATGAAAGCATATCTTAGAACAGTGAGGTTGGGACCTTACCTTCAGTTTGAAATAACTGGAATGTAAGTCCCCACACGGAAGCTATCAGGCACTGAGGACATCTTCAATTTTTTAGGCAATGAACAAACCGTTCTAAGATTGGATGTATCACTATTTCAGAAAGAAAATACCATGAGCTAACTACCACAAGTTGGTGGGATAACTTATCCTATAACGGGCGTGTCCAAAGGCCACTTGCATCCCAGGCAGGAAGGCTATGAATGACTGCCTTCCAAACACATCTGTGGGAGATAAGGTAATATTGCAATGTCAAAAGTTTGGATGCCCCTGCCTGGTATCAATGTAATGTCTTTCTGATATTATCAAAGCTTGTGAGAGGAAAGCCAGAAAAAGCTGGCTCCCTTTATAGATCCAAGCAGAGAGACACCTCCAGCAGCTAGCTTGCACCAACCGCCAGAACTCAAATTGCTCTGAACACATTAGAAAAGCTGGATTCAGATCCACCCGCAAACACACCTTAAGACTATTCTCCAGGTCTCTCCTACCCTCCAGTGGCATGCTCCCTACAGCACAGATCTGCCCGATAAAGGCTGAAGTCATGAGCTCAGTTATAATAAAATACCTCAGTCTATGGGGCCATGTATTAAAATCATCATATTCCAACAACCACAGGAAGGTATATAAATCAATATGAGATCACATTGGATATGTTGGGGGGGATCAAAAGCTTCACATACTCATTATAAAGTTTTTGCTTATTCCAACGTATCACTTGTGTTTTCCAACACTAGTGCATACATGCCTACATACCTCACACAAGTAAAACACATTGCAAGACCAAAGGTTTCTAGGTTGAATAAATTATGCCTGGTAATGTGCCACCTCTAGTTACATGACTTACATGATGTGCTTTATCCATGGCAGAATAAATTCAGCTTATGGAATTCTTTTCAATTTCAGGAAATCTAAATAAAGACAAGGTGGGCAGGATTCTGAACAATCAGTAACCTTACAGAAATAAAATTTACTTCGGTGATCTAATAGAAAGGACAAGAGAACCAGTTATCAGAGGCAAGTAATTCCAAAAGCTCATATCATATCAGGTACTGAGAATAATCTTTGTGGTGGGCATTAGAGTAAGCTACTCACCCATCACTTACTTTCAAATGTATTCAACCCTGTTGCAATCTCCATAGAAAGATAATAGGATTTAAGAGCGGTGTAATGATTTAGTTTACCTCCATAGCAAGTGGTAAAAATAAGATTGAAAACCTCTCTCCTGATAATGACGCTTGGGCTCTATTTCAACTATATTTCCTCAGTGACATAAATTTCAGTTTGTTTAAATCCACAAAACACAACTTCTGATCAGATGGACATCTTCGATCATGTTTGGTGTCTGCTCCAAGTACACGTGTCCAAGCAGAGTGAAAGCAAATGCTTCCACTTCACATTGTAAGGTTATCATTCCCCACAGATGAATCAATTTGTAAAACAGGTTCTTATAATAAACAGTCAGCAAGCCTAAAAATAGCCACTCAGTGCAAAACTGAAAGAAAAAAATCACTGATTGTGCTGCCAGCATTTAGGAATGCCCAAAGGACATGTATTTCCTCTCCTCACCCTTTTCTGTATGTCTGTGAGGAAAAGGGAAGTGAGAAAATACAGGATTAAAAAAGGGCAGATGTATTATTATTCTTGTTTACTGGCCACCTCTATTACTACAGAAAATTAGTAGGAAATTTTCCTTTTGCTGCCCCCTGCACCATGGTACATATTAACACTGTAATTGCAGATGTTTCCCAGTAAAACATATCCTCAATGCTCAGATTGTCTTTGTCCCTGCTAATATTAAGGATTAATTGGTATATCATTTTAAAGGAACCAAATAACCTCTGTAAATGCAAGATAGTTAGCTACAAAGTGGAAGGTGTTAATGTCATGGTCTAATAATTCCAAAAGAGGGGAGTGAAACGTGTACCTTACAATTTGGAGTCACTTGGCTCCTCTGAATCTATTCTGGAAAAAGAAAATGTTTAAATGAAACAATAAGAAGAAACCAATTTACAACTTGAAATAAGAAGCGCTCTTGTTTCCATATTGCTAAAAGGCAAGGCTAGATGAACACTGTACGTTATCATAAAATTTTCATCAAGAATCTCCCGCACCTTTAATAATTCATTCTTTTACCTTCTTGCAAGATCTCCACTACATGCTTTTAAATTGTTGTTTTCATTATCCCAGAAGAGATGGTGCTGGAGAGGAGTCTCTCTTTCTCTGCAGCATTGCATCTACTATCAAGGAGTCATGATTAGTATTAACTAATTTTCTCCCTCCTCTTTATATATCTTTCAATTGGTCGTGTTAGCAAAAGCATCCTAATTCCTCACTCCACTAACTGAATGGCAAAACTGAGAGAAATATAAAATTACACATTCAAACCACCCTGGGTGGCTTAAAGAAATGATAATGCATGATGTATCTTCTGAAGATCTAGCATTCACGAGCATACAACTGATCTTGCTCTCTCACAGACACAAGAACTGCTCTCAATGCTGTCATGATTCTCTAGATTGCTAAATATAAATTGCTAAATATATCATTGTCCAAGATTATAGCAATCCACCTCAGAGATGTTTCATTTGAAGCATGGTGAGAGTTACAGGTGTCACCATGATGAAGCTGAGCCAGTGAGCTTAACTTCAGCAAATCCATGAATGATCAAGCATGCACATGGTTGCCCAATCATTCTTGGATATAAAGAAGACACCAGACCTTTTTTAGATATAAGGTAATTGCACCTCACATCCACCTGGCTGTTAGGCGGACTTCTTGGATCTTGTCAGATTAGTCTTTAAGGCATGATCTGGTGACTAAATTAGTTGGTGTCATAACATGAAAATATGGTTCAGAGTAAGGAGGCATAAAAATCCAACAATTTATTAAATTAAATAAATTCCAACTGAAAGCTTAACTCAGTAATAAAACATGTTCTTCATCATTCTCCTGAATAAAGCAAACGTGTCATTTCAAAATGTGTGGCAGGATTTCAGCTTCTGTGATATGGTTTGATAAGGTTCAAATTCTGGATTATAAAATTAGCATAAGAAACACAAAAAGCAAAAAAAGAATAAAAATGACAGTCTTTAGATTGAGTGTGGTGATTCTCATAATTATCAAGTACAAGTTTCTGAACTAAAATAAGTTTCTTTAAGATGCTATCTGTATGGTGCAGTTCATGAATCCCTACCCTATGGACAGATCCAGTATGTGCACCAAGGAGGGACCCCCAGTGGGTAGGGACAGAAAGGAGGGAAATGGGGCACCATCACAAGATTTGCTCCTACAGTGCATATAATTATTCATAATAAAGATATTATTTTTAAAAAAAACTTACAAATAATCAAAATGTTAATTAAGCTTTTTATTTTGAGGTAGGGTCTCAATCTAGCCCAGGTTGACCTGGCACTCACTCTATAGTCCCAGGCTAGCCTCCAACTCATAGAAATCCTTGTATCTCTGCTGGGGTTAAAGGCTTGTACCACCACACCCAGCTACTTACTAAGCCATGTATTATGCAGTGAAGGGTCCTGGGTCTCTGGATACACAGGGCATCCTATACAGGCACCAACATCCAAAGACACTCAAGCTCCTTTCATAAAATGGTGTCATATTTGCAAATAACATGTACAATCCTCCCATATTATGTTATTACATTCAATGCCATATACTTGTTAGGCTATTATGTTCAGGGGATAATGACGAGGACAAAGTCTGCCACATGTTCAGTACAGGAGCAAGCAGTTAAAGCATATTCAGTTCAATCCATAGACATAAAACCACAAAGATGGAGAAGAAACCATAATTGCAAAGATAGCAAGAATGTGGTCCACATTAACAATACGCTTTTCAAATATCAAAAAAAAACAATGCTCTATGTATTAGCACATTCTGAATGTTATCTTTTTTTCTATTTTTTTTAAATTTAAATATAAATTTATTGTCCATAATGAGTTACATTATTTAGTGGGCAAACCATGAGTTGTTATCCCAACTTCCCCAAATTCCCCCCTCTCCCTACCTGATCAGTTGGATAACACAAATTTTTGTAGCAATCCATAGGAACCAAGTGTTTTTAAATTTCATACCAAATCTTAAATCCATCCACGGAGAAATAAATGGCTTATGAAATACAGACCTAGTTCCTGACCCCCTGACCTTGACTACAGAGTCTGTTGCATGTAGTTTGATCATTTAAGGATCTAAACCCATGCAGGATGTCCAAACACCTATGAACATTTATCCTAATGTCCCGAAGGACAGGTGGGATGTCAAAGGAGAAGAGTTCAATAAGAGCTTGTATGTTTAAAATAAATAGGATATTAGCTTTAAAAAGAAGCTTTTTTTTTGGTTCCCTTCCTTCATGTTCTTGTCAGCCAGGATGACACCCACAGCTGATGAAAGAAGAGAGCAAGAGTAATACATGGCTTCTTTCTACATCAGTCCCTTAGAGCAAAGGAGTGAATACTCTCCTTTAAGTTACACATTCTTATCCTGAGCTTGACTTGAACATAGAATTAAAAGTAACATAAATCTAAGTGGAACCTGGAACATAGTGTGTGTGTGTGTGTGTGTGTGTGTGTGTGTGTGTGTTTACTTGTGAGCATAGAGATCTTGGATACAATGTAAATATATACAGATAATGTTTGCATAATTACAGAGAATATATATATATATATATATATATATATATATATATATATATATATATATGGTTTTATGAAGAGATATCAGTGTTACTGAGATAGAAAGGGAGAGAGAGGAAAAGAGGTGGAAGGAGGAGAGAGGATAGAAGGAAAGGAAAAGACAGAGAGAGGAAATTTGTTAATCAGTTAATAGCTGGGCATCTATAAATCATCTGGACTTAATTATAGCTTTCTCATTGCATCTCAATTAACATAATCATAATATGAAAGTGATGTTTGAACCTAATTTGTAAAGTTGCTGTAAATATAAAGTGAAGCATACAATACATTTTAGCATGTAGTAAATACTCAATGAATGCTATCTTTAAGGGAGTCATCCCATCAAATAATAACAATAGGTTCTGTTTAGAAGTTTATTCATTTATTCACTCACTCACTTGTTAACTATTCTCCATCCAGCATCTGCGACAGGCCAGGCAGAAATATATATATATATATATATATATATATATATTAGGACAGAGCTGTGAATATGATACATCTGTTTTTGAGTCTGTTCTGTCCTAGAATTTAATAACAGATTGCAGCCAATAAAAACCTGGCACATTCTAATTGTTCAGTTTATAATTACCCAGAAGAAGGTGATTGCAGTGCAAGCCAGAAACCCTCACTGCCGCTCCATGTTTCACTGTTTTGTTTTTTTTTTGTTTGTTTGAACACTCCCCCAACCCCCAACCCCCACCATAGTAACAGTTGGGGAGCCCTTTGGGGGTTTGGGCAGCCTAAGAAACTGTTTTGATTGGTCCCTGTGATTATAATCTATTTTGCTTAGCCAATGCGTAGCCAATTGGGGCCCATTTGTGGAGCTCCTCAGTGCACAGACCAGCAGGATTCCTGAGAGGGAAGACTCCTGAGAAGGATTAAGAGCCTGGTCAGCCCTCTGCACTTGGCTCCCAGCCCTGTTTGGGCTGCTGGACTTGAGGCTCCTAGAACTCCTGGCTCTGAGGATCCTGCGTGTGCTCCTATCTCTGAGAGTCCCCGAAGCTGTTTGGGTGCAAGGTGCAGGACTTGAGAACCCCCAAATTGGAGGCGCGTGGGCACTGAACGTGTTCCTGTCTCAGCAGGGCCTAGACAAGATTCTACTCTGTCATCTGTGCTGTGGAGATGCCTGGACCCTGCTGTGTGAGAGGAGGATCCAATGAGATCTGCAGCCTTGGCAAAGGGCACTTGCTGATGGCTTTCTTCTCCTTGTCCCTTCAGACCTGCTGTTCCTTTAGAGGTCCTGGCTCCTGCTTGGACGCCTCTTAATAGGTGTCCTGAAGATTGTCAGGAATTCAACTCTATAATATTTTTATGTTCTCTTGGTGGTAAACCTGATGCCACCAAGAGTTAAAGGGTACTTCTGTACCTTTTGCGTTGGTGACCTGCTAACACCAAGAGCCAGCCGTAGACACCACTTTGGTCCCTGGTTGGCACACCTGCTGTCTGACATTTGGGGCTGAATTCAGAGCTTTTGGTTCCAATAGTTGTAATAGTCTCATGTTTAAAACATCCTGGCTTGTTCACCCTTCACTGTCTGTCCCATTATTTTGAAAGACTGACGATGACACTGGTCAAGAATAGATCATTTCATCACTGGTTGTAGCTAGAGATGCACTGGGAATCCAAGGCTGCCCCATTCTGGGGAAAGAAGATGGTCATGGGAGCAAGCAGGTGTAGGGGTAAGAAATGAAATAAAATAGGTGATTCAAAGAAGTAGAATCCATGTAATCCATAGTGTGATTTGGAATACAAGCAGACATGGTGACATATGGTCAGTTTGCTAAGAACAAGATTTCAGGCAGGCACAGAAGAGTAACTGGAATTCCCTGGAATATCTTTGTCTGAGAGACCAGTGTGAACTGAGCAGAGAGTCTAATGAACTTTCAAAAATAGCCAAATTTTACAACACAAGACCCTTGATACACAGGAAGAACTAAAAAAAAAAATCAGTAAAACGCAAAAACTAAAGTTTCTAAATGAAAATGAAAACCTGCAGGGTAGGAGTGTGAGCAAAGTGGGTCCCCCCTGCAGTTCAGGAAGACACACACACACACACACACACACACACACACACACACACACACACACACACACACACACACACACACACACACACACACACACACACACACCAGTAGCTAAAGAGAGAAGAAATGGACAGTTGAAGTTACAAAACTCACAGTTAGAACGAGACTGCCTGAGTTCAGATCCTGACACTTAAGTCACTTTCTTCGGATCACTTACATAACCTTGGATTATCTCAACCTCCCCCATTGGAAAAACCACAATGATAATCTGAGCTCTATGAAGTGGCTGTCAAGTGAATATAGACAGTTACTTCACCCAGGCCAAAAGTTAAACGAATGTTGTTCTTTATTCATATTTTGACCCTGTTAGAGAATGGATGGATGAATCAGAAACTGTTCTGTCTGAATGAGTCAGAATGAACTTCTGGGCTCTTGGGGCTGAACCTGACCAGCTGAAGCTGAGGTGGGAAAGAACAAAGACAAAAAGGACTAGGAAGAAAGAAACTAGATTCCATATTTGACCACTCTAAGGAGCTCAATAAAAGGATTAGAACACTTCCCTTTTTGTCTAAATATTGGTTCTTTAGAGTAGGTGGGTCAGGGGATAAGAGACTGATGTGTGAGATAAGTCAGTGTTTTGAAGAGTTCGGGAGTACAAAAAGAAAGAGATGAGAGGAAGTCGTGGGATGTTTCTCTTGCATTCCTTTACATGAAGAAAATTAATCCTTTACAAAAGTTGATTTCAATTTCACACGTTCCATAGGACTTCCCACTGCCTTGTCTTTCTGTAGATCATGAAACTCATGATCTCAAGCTTAATATTTAAAAGTATAATTTTAATCTATTCTATGAATTTTTGCAAAGGTATTGCGTGATAGGGGGAAATTAGTAAAGGAAGACTCATCTCAGAATAAGTCACACCGTTTTTATTGAGAGGAAGATAAAAATGAACACTTTAATCTTCCGAGTCTAGAAACCATATACCAAATGTCTTCCCCATTCCCAGAAGAACCTTTCTCCTGCTCTAAAATTCAGAAATGTAGCACTTGGTGTGTGGCTAGTTTTGCAGGACAAAATAATGATTATTTTTTAATACAAATGTTAATTAAAATGACAACATTTGCCACAAATCTCAGCAAGAGATTTTTATGTCAGCCTTGTAGCTGCAGCCTGTCTTCTGCTTAATATCCAGAGATAATATCTGGGCAGCATCAGGCTGTATCTGTCTTCATTCTCATCACAATACATGGCTGTGGGCGCTGGTAATAGGCCTCTGAGCCATCCACCTCTAGGTCAATTGTTCAGATATGGCTCAGGCTAAGAGTGAATGAGAGTCATTATTCTCCCAGTACTATGAAAAAAAATATTTTCTAGGATATGCTTGCAATGTCTGGCAAAATATCTAAGACAAGGAAGTTCTAATAGCAGTTCTGTGTTGCAACAGTTATCTTTATTTTAAAACAGTACTACCTGATGACCAGAAGTGAGACAAAAATGACCCATATGTATTTTTTTCTAAGTAATGGATTCAAATATGTTGGTGTTTACCTTCCAGGTAAGCAGGCAGCATAAAATTTGAGAGAAAGAGCACACTGTACTTACTTGTCCTTAATAAGCTGCTGTGATGGTTTGAATGTGAAATATCCCCTGACCTCCATGGCCTCATGTGGTTGTAAGTAAGCCTCATGCTTGAGCTCCAGCCTTTGGGAGGTGAAACCTTGCTGAAGTAGGCGTGTCACTGGAGGTGGCCCTTGGGATTTTATAATCAATGCTAATGCTCAGGCACTCTCTCTTCTATTTACCTGCAAATATAAAACAACATGAGCTGGTTTCCTACTTGAGCCATGCTTTCCCTGACATGGTGAAACTTCGCCTCCTAACTGTAAGCAGAAATAAACCCTGGTCTTCCTTCCCTCAGCTGCTTCTGGTTGAGTTTTGGATTCCAGCAATGGGAAGGTAACTGCTGCAGCTGCTTTGTCACCAAATGACTATAGCTAGATCGGAAAGGACACGTTGAAACAAGCCCAAATGTTATTATTTAAGAATCATTTTTCCCCACTTGACTTTATAAGCTATACTGAATTGGGATCATGGAGAGAAGGAAAAAGGTTTGGTCCTATATACTGACAGCCATGTGATATATAATGATTAAACCAACCATGGGCCACATATATATCAATAGTGGTTCTCATAAGATCAAAATGGACTTTTTAAAGTGATGATTCCTGTGCGGAATTATAGCTAGCACTCTATCATGGTGCCATGCATGATCACACATCTATTTTTTTGTAGTTGCTGCTTAGAAAATATAATGCATTGAAGTGCCCAAAACTATATATATATATATATATATATATATATATATATATATATATATATATATATATTGAGCAATTATGCCAAATGCTTAATACTTGATAGTGCTGGTGAGCAACTATTACTGGTTTGTGTATTTACTCTGTTAGCCATTTGAAATGTATACTTATAAGAACAATTACTCAAAAGCAGTAGCTCTTTTCTGACAGCAGCATTCTTCTCCTGTTTACCATGTAAAATAGTATCACTATTTTGACTGATTGAAGTAGAGCGTTTAGGCGTCTTTAGGTATTCTATAGTGTGCCCGTGTTGGTGAAATCACCTGACATGTATTTCTAAGAATGTAGCTCTGCTTAGGGAAGTACAGCTGCACTACAAGCCTTCATCACTTGCCTTACTCTACTTTTGTATAAAAGGAGAATAACAATGGTACCAGCTTATCATACTATGAGTACTGAAATCTATCACCTATAAAAATATTCTGTATATTCTATAACTCGACCAATTGACAGTAATAATAATAATAATGATAATAACAGTAATTACAATGATGCTGACAACTGACTATCTCAGATACTTCTATTGCTGTGACCAAGTATCTGACAAGAAGAAACTTAAGGGAGGAAGGTTTCTTTAGGCTCATAGTTTAGGCAGTGATACCACTGTAGTTACTTTGTTGCTGGGACAAATCTCCTCACTAGAAGCAGCTTATGGGAGGAAAGGATTCATTTTAGATTTACAGTTTCAAAGGGAAGCTTCATAATGACTGAGGAAGCTGGCTCACTTTATCACATATCCATGGGAGGGGGAGAGAGAAAGAGAGAGAGAAAGAAATAGAGAGAGAGAGAGAGAGAGAGAGAGAGAGAGAGAGAGGGAAGGAGAGAGAGAGAACAGCAAAGCAAGTACCATCTGGCTCTACACTCAAAGCAGTCTCATTGTAAGATCTGCTCCAGTGACTCACTCACTCCAGCAAGGCTTCACCTCTCAAAGACTCCACAAGCTGGGGACTAAGTAGGAAGCTTAATCAAATCCACCTGAGGCTCTGGGGACTCGTACATTCAAATCACCACAGAAACAGTCCCTCATGATGAGGAAGGCAAAGCCCACAGAAGCATGAGGCAGCTGGTCGCATTGCCAAATAGCAGAGAGCAGACAGGAAGTGAGGTTAGCATATAAAATCTCAAGGGTCACTCCCAATAACCCACTTCCTTTAGTGAGACCCCTCCTGCTAAATAGTCTACAACCTTCTAAAACAACGTCTCTCATTTGAACTGAGTGTTCAAACACATGGACCTGGTTGGGGGTGGGGGGGCATTTCACATTCACAATCTGTCAGGTCAGTTTGCACAAGTACCACAGAAACGTTTGCAGGGCTAGCTACATGGTTGAATATAAATTCCCCAAGCAATCAAATACAAACACATGTGTGTGAAAAAAATCTATTTGTCGTTTGGCCTGTAAAGTCAATGTGCAGCCTGCAAACAACCTCCCTATTTTGTCCATGATCTATGTCTCTAGGGGTGGTACATCAATGCAGATCTGAGGTCAGTGTGTCGTAATAGAAGAGCACTATGCTTTCAATTAAAGAGCCAACCATACATTCAAACACTTCTATCCATTTGAAATCTGTTGTGTTTGAAATGCAGGAATAAGAAGTCCAATAAAAGCATGAAAATGAGAAAATCAGTAATAATAAAGGTAGATACTCAGGGATTAAAATTATGGGAACCAAAATTCTTTGAATTGATTTATTTGAACTCTTAATGTTTGGTTATAAAGGAAATAAGCCTAAAAGAAAGGAAGCCAGACCATAGTTCCAGTGCACAGGAAGTATTAAATTTATTCAGTTCCTTCAGGGCTGCTGTCTTGTCCAGTAGAATCGTGTGTAATGATGAAATCTATCTGTACTATTTAGTATGCAAACTACTAGTCATATGTGTATGAGAAGCATTTGAAATTTGCTAAATACTACCAGGAAATTGAATTTTAAATTGTATTCAATTTTATTTAAATTTGGATAGTCTAAAGTTCTGAGCCCGTCAGTTCTGGCACATATATTATACCTTAGAATTGATTATCCATTCACAAGCAAATATACTGGGCTACTATGTTTCCATACTATTCATTCATTGATTACTTCTCTATCTAACATGGAATACTTCCTCACCCCCAGCTCCCCCTTGGCAAGTAGTTTAAGGCTCCAAGGGCAATCTTCAAATTAAAGTCATTAGATGGAAAACACTCAGAAATTAGAGAATGGGCAGCTAAGATGGACTCTGATTTCACATATGTCTGGATTTAGTCTTGAATAATGTCATTAGAACATGGCATCTTGACTTTCTTAGGCTCCATCTTTCATTGCTTAGTATTTCTAGCTCTTGCATGAAAGGACCTTGTAGGTCCAGGCTTACACCCTAATGAATGCATGCATGTTTAGTGGGAAAGATATATTAACATTCTATTACCATCATTATGGATCTTAAGAATTCTTCAACATAGATCACATGATGGCCTTGAACTAATCAGGAGAATGTAATCTTCTGATTGGTTGGGAATAACTATAGGCTCCATTTCTAAACAAACTAGGACCAACCAATACGGGCAAGGAAGAAAAGAAATTCTGTGTAATGTTGGTGACAGTGCACAGGGTACCTCATCTGAAGAATAGAAGTTCCAGCATCTCTTTCTAGGATAGAAATTATTTACAGTTATAAAGCACATGATATTCTGCTTAGAAACAACAATTATTCCTTTGTCCATACATAGATACCAACCTTACTTATGTGGCAGAGTTTTCTAACATACTTTCTTATATTTCCAGAACTTCAAAATAGAAGAAATATTAATACTATATATGTATAGGAATTCCAAAAACCTATTTAATACAGTGACAGTCTATCTTTTTTTTGTTCATATTTGATCACTTGGAAGCCAAGCAATTTTAAAATAATTATATTTATGCCAATAGATTAGTGATGTTCCCACATTTGATTAGAGAAGTTTCTTTTTGTAGATGGCAGTGAATTCTGAGAGACCCAAAACTCATCAGAGTGCTGAGAAAATGAGAGACTGTTGAGTAATCAGCACTAAATGAGATATCACTATTATGCCCACTTAGGTTCAGAAAATACTGCCAATGAGGTGACAGAAAGAGCCAGAGGATGAAGAAGCACTTTCGATGCATTTAGGACCTTCTAGCCACTGTTATTACCTGCACAAAGCCTGCATAATAGTTGGACCCTCAATATTTATTCATGGATGATGGACAAATAAAACACATTAAAAGAGACAAGAGACTACTTAGAAAGAAGAGATTTAGTAGAAGGGGAAAAAGGGAGGGGGAAAAGAAGGTCATGAGAAGATATCACAATCAAAATATATTATGTACATGTATGAAAATTGTTAATAAAGTTTTTGAATGTCCTAAGCACAGTAAAGGAGAGAAAAGATATTCAAGTGTGAAACACAGAGGCCCTATTAGGATGTATTCACAAAACCTCCCTATTGCAACTGAGGGACCTATTTTTAAAAGAATATGCTCCTTAAAAATGTTGGAAATCAGCTGTGTTTGGATTTATCATGTAAATTACACAAAGTGAGCTGAAGTTAGGTAAAGTGCTCTACCACGTATCCAAATGCACAGGTGATTATTAGTAAAGTTTAGAATTTCAGTTCTGTCTTCTTTTTGTCTTGTTACACTTCATATTGGTGATTCTCAAATACAATCATTGGAGTTCTGTCTTCACAAACATACCCAATATATGACTGACCTAATATTATTAAGGTACTTATTTTAGAAAAAAAATATTATTTAAAAACATTATTTTAATAACTATCTATATTGACACTGCAAAGGAAGGTTCAGTTTTACTTGCTTATTGTGGAAGAAAAGCAAAATAAGTATATAGTAAGTTTAATCATATTTATTCATGTTCTACCTAAATTCATTATTCATATCCCTAGTATACATCCCACTGGGGATCAATCAGTACAGTCAAATTGAAAAATACCCCAACGATCTGCTCCATCCTACTCCCCATTCCATCTGAATGGAAAGGACTTGTGGTGTGCAGCATATGTTGCTGTAGTGCAAGGAAGATATGCAGTCTATAATAAAGTGGCAAAAAGCCCAGCCTATGCTCTGGGCCCTCCTCCTGGCTCCCTCTGAAAGCAAAGGACTTCCTTCTCTCATTAAGTGCAGCTATGACTCTGGGTGAAGGAGCATCCATCGAGGACAACATAATTAGCAAATACATTTCGTTCAATACATTTGAAGATGACCCTGTTCTTTACTCTCCTTAAAGCTACACAGAGATTAGCATCCATTCTGCCCATAAGACAATGATTATATTTTCTTGCTCCTCCCTCCCTCACTCCCTCATGCAACCTTCAACATTTCTCCTTCTAGATGCTAAAATAGATAGATAAATGATAGATAGATAGATAGATAGATAGATAGATAGATAGATAGATAGATGATATAGAGAGATAGATATAGTTATAGACATAGATAGAGATATTTTCAATGTGCTGGGAAACGTCATCATTATTCTGTTCCTTCACATCCTCTTCCACAAATGATTTGTCCCCAGCCCTCCATCTCTCTGGGGATGTCTCTATT
This sequence comes from Zapus hudsonius, assembly GCA_004024765.1. NCBI lineage: Eukaryota > Metazoa > Chordata > Mammalia > Rodentia > Dipodidae > Zapus > Zapus hudsonius. Next base: position 19,131 of record PVHP010000486.1, read on the forward strand.
TCTGTTCAAATTATTTTTATAAAGCTCTGAAACACTCTTTCATGCCAGGTTTCTTTAGTGTTGATTTTTGATACAGAGTCCCACAACTGTATTTTTACAGAAATTTTATTCCATCAGGCTCACCATGGACTCTTAGGAATAGGCTTCCCTAAATCAGCACACAGATTTTTTAAGTATATATTGTGTCACAGCAAATGGAGCAGATGTGCTAATTCCATTCTCTTATCTCCTCTGCTGGTAAGTAGTTTCATATATATATATTATATATTATATATATGAAATATATATAATATATATGTATATATATATACACAAATAGGGACAGAACAAACATGCTGCTTATGTATAATCAGTACATTTGAATAATTAACCAACTCCTGCTAGCTTCTGCATAATTCACTTAGTCTCCCAAGAAGAGAGGAAATAAATATTTCCCTGAGTTGAAGGAGAAACCTGTTCTGCACAGTATCAGGGCTCCCTATAAGATCTGGAAGGGCCACTTTAATCAAGAAGAGCAAAATCTGGCATTTGCCTCCGAAAGCCCTTCTGCCTCCATGACATGCCTGAAGCATGAAGAAGAAAGTTCATGCTTCTGAGTGAAGAGTGCCTAGTTCAGTGCCTGTACTTGATCCTTGACATAACTAACCCTGATGATTGTTTCCCCACCCATGATCCCTAAAATACATCAAATCATCCCTGGATGCAAGCTGAGAAAAGAGTTTCCAGGTGATTGTTTTTGCAACTCCAATGCATCACCTTCTTATGTGCCTAACAGATCCATTACTCTTTTTATTTTTAATTTTTTACCTATTTTTTATTGAGTTTCATTATTTAATGGACAAACAATGAGCTGTTATTCCCAGTTCCCCAATGCCCCTCTTCCCCATCCCCAATCATCTGGATAGCCTCCTCCATGGATAGTCTGGATCAGTCCTTGGGGCTGGGGACCATGGATATCCTAGGAGTCAGCCCTTTTTTACCTATTTTAGATTGCAAGTTTCCAATCCTGGCCAATGGTTTCAAGCTCTACACATTGTGAATCATATGGATTTTTTTTCTGGTTTTCTTTCCCAATGTAATTGCAATGACTACTGGAGAAACCTAAAACTCATCAAAGTGCTAAGAATGAGTGACTGAATGCATCCTTTAACTTCATGCATCCAGACTCTGGAAAGAAACACGACTTCCACTGCGTAAAATACTATGTCATGAAATGCTATCTTATGACATGTTATGGTGTGATGGTACTAATAACATAACTGCATTCTGTCAGGGCCAGAGCTGAGAGTGTAACTGATCTGAGTGGCCAGATCAACCAGTGTCAGTTGTTAAAGGGAGATACAGAGAAAGATCCCCAAAGTTAGAAAGGCTAGAACCAGCTCCATGTGCATTATCTACTTCTCAGTAGCAGGCTGAATATATTTATTTATTCATATATTAAATCTCATGAGCAAACTTACACACATGAGAAAAGTAAAAACTGTCATTGAATAAAAGATTACTGTCATGGTTTGATCCAGGTGTCCCCCACAAACAAATGAATGTGTTCTGATAGATCAATCCTCAGCTGATGGCAGTTTGGGTTTTACAACCTCGATGAAGCTGTGTTGTTGGGAGCGGGCTTATGGGGTTATAAACCAGCTTCCCCTTGCCAGAGTTTGGCACACCTTCCTGCCGCTGTTTGCAGTGCTGTGGCAGAGATGATGTCCAGCCCTCTGCTCATGCCATCGTTTTCCCTGCCATGAGGGCGTCTCCCCTTGAGTCCTTAAGCCAAATAAACCCATTCCTCTACAAGCCACTTTTGTTTGGGTTCTAGAAAGCTGACTGCAACAATTACCAAGTTAAAAACTTTTAGAAAAACTAGAGATAAGAGTAATTAGATTAATGGGACAAGCAGAGTAAAGAGAGCACAACACTCTCTTAGCACCATTCAGAGTTGTATATTGATGACCTCTGCTATCATTCAGGGGGAGGTGGTGGGGCAATTTCCATGGTGCCTATGAATTTCTGAAATTTTATTATTTTCCTAGGACAACCCAATTCCACTAACAGGTCATGGTATGATGAGCTTTCCAGGCAGGAGATGAACCAACCCAAACTTATCATATAGAACCCAAAGGAAACCTTTGAGTAAGTGGCAAGATGAGCAAGAGAGCTACTTCCACAGCAAGTCAGACAACCCATGAAAGGTTAATGGAGAGACACCAAGGATACTCAACACAGTCCAAAGCTGAAATCCAGAGACTCTTGAGATTTTAACAGTAAAGCAAACTTAAGACTTACCCACCATGACTCAGGGAACTTTGCAGAAGGCGGGTGGGCAGAAAGACTGTAAAAGCCATTTTGGGGGAGAATATCCAGAGACATTGGCCCCCTCAGTAACAACACACACACACACAAAAAAAAAAAAACTGGATACTTCTTGGACAATTCATAAAGCCCTATCCCATGGTCTGGTCCAGCAATCCCATTGAGGAGGGCCCCCAGAGGGCAGGGGACAGGGAGGAGGGAAATGGGGGTACCTTGAAAGATGCTCATACAACATATCTAATTATTAATAATAAATAAGTTAAACAAAACACAAATAATGATAAATACATAAGACACTAGGGAAGCAAATACTGAGGAGACAACAAATTCAGGACAAAAACAGGTTCCTGCAAATGAATATGAATATGTATATATACAAAATTTCATATATATGTATATATATATAATTTTATATATATATAAAATTTCACATATATAGTTTCAAATTTCAATGGGTTCCTTCTTGGAAATTGATAGCTTTATGTCAAAGAACATCCAAAATATTGCCACTACAATTCGAAGGACAGGAAATTCTAGAAACACTTTCTACCTCCAGAGACATGTGTTTGTTACAGCCAGAATATATCTTCCAGTTTAGCTCTGCACGAAGCGGGATTGAGGAAGGCAAGGTGTGAGGGAGTCATTCATTATGGATGATTCCTCAAATGCCTCTGATTCCCTAGTTTTCTTCCATTTGACTCAGAAGGCAATAGATAGATAACAAGTTCAGCTTTGTTATTTAATATTGGGTCAAGCTGTTTGGTTGCTCCACCTTTATAAACCTCAATTTTCTGCCATGCAAAACCATGATATTTATTCCTACCTATTATTAGTGTTGGAAAAATTGAACAAGATTATGGATACAAAGTGCCTTGCATATTGATCTCCAGTAAATGCAATAGTTTTTGTTGAAGCCCATTACTGTGATGACAGAATTTCTGAGTAATTCTCACTATTCATTCTCAAGGTCAAATTAAGGTTATAAAAAGAGCAACATTCACACCAAGCCAGTGAGGCTTCTCCACCCTTCCCAGACAAATAGACCGATTTCATTTCTTAAAATGAGAAAGGGAGATATTTGTTAATGCCTGTTCCTCTCACTTTCCCCTCTTTTCTAGCTCCCTATTGTTTTCCAATTAAATAAATTAATCCATTCTTCGACCTATTCTGCCCCCAAATAATCTGTAATTTAGATAAATTTTATTTTAGATATAGTTGTTTTATTATTTTTATAGTATTATTATTATGCACAAAAGCTTCCTCACCCCATCTCCTGACCTGTGTGTGGTTGAAAGCTTCATGTGTTTATATGTGAAACAGTGGTGGTGAAGGGAAAATATAAACAAGCCTGTGAGTGTAGAGTTGCTAATGTGAATTTAGATTAAAATCCAGGCAGAGCTGTTAAGAAGCCAGAACGGAAGATAGAATGTTTCTCTAAGGGGGAATATTTCCATTCAGTTTCAGAAGTGATACTTTTCAGAGGTGATGGAAACACTCAGAAACTTACTACAACTATAGAACATAGGGCTCCTATCAGCTGTAGAGCAGGTTGTGAGCATTCTAAATCAGGACACATAAATTTCGGTCAGAAAGCAACTGGGGATATCCAACTCCTTCCAAATTGAACATCAGGCAAAGGAGTCACAATATTTATTGCAATAACGTCGTTGGTCCCTACAGGCTCAGACTCAAGTCTGAGCTATAGATAACTACATAGAAAAGGGTGATCATTACTTTGCAAGTCTCTTCCCTCTGAGGGAAAAGTGCCTCATTTAGATCTTACGCTCCTTGTCAAAACACTGGCGTCCACATGCAGATGAATTTAAGTGTTTTGTATTTTTTAATAAGATTCTGAAGATTTTGTTTGCTTAATTCCATGATTTTTGTATTTCTGTGAATGTGTAAGTTGCAGCTGGTTTTTTAAAAATATATTTTATTTATTTATTTGCAAAGAGATGAGAGAGAAAGAGAGAGAGAGAATGGGTACACTGAGGTCTTTGGCCACTTCAAGCAAACTCCAGATGCATCCACCACTGTGTGCATCTGGATTTCCATGGGCGTTGGGGAATCAAACCCAGGTTGTTAGGCATTTCAGTCAAGCACCATACCCACTGAGCCATCTCTCCAGCCCTACAGTAAGTTCTGAATGAGGTTGACCATTTCTAATATAAGTAAATGAATTTGTACCCTGTAATCTACCCAGATTAAGAAGTACAGTGCTTGAAATTGTGTTCTTTATGACTGTAGTTTAATAAGCAGATAATAAATTAGGTTGCAAAAAAAAAGGAACACTCATAAATCCACCTTCAGGGGTGCCCTACCATTTTATCAGGGTTGAAGGCTTAAATTCCCAAGACCCACATAAAACAACTGGTTTTGGGCCAGACATGTGTGTAACCCCATGGGGAACAGAGATCACCTGAGCTAGTGAAAAACCTACAATCTCTGGGATTGCTAAAAAGATACTTTCTCATAAGAACAGGAGGAAGAGGAAGGCCAATGAGGGGGACAGATGATATCCTCTCTGGCCATTGTAGGTTAGCACATGGGGCAAGGCACCCACCCACACACACATGTACATACAGCACACACACACACACACACACACACACACACACACACACACACACACACACAACACAACACATTTCATATATACAAGGCAGAAAAGAAAAGATGCCTTCAGGGAAGAAGCCTACTTCTAGGAGTCCAGTCTGAATGGTCTAAATGATAGGTACCCAACATGTCCTGGAAAGGTATCCACAGGGTTAGTTTCTTTAGAAGACAGCACTCTAGAGTTACAGATGGCTGTTATCTCTTCTGTCATTACATGTTTTTTTTTTTCTTTCTGTGTGCCTATGTCCTTATCACCTACTCTTAAGAAATTAACAGGGCTGGAGAGATGGCTCAGAGATTAAGACATTTTCCTCCAATGCCTAAGGCCCTGGGTTCAATTCCCTAGTACCCACACAAGCCAGACCCACAAGGTGGTAGCCCTGTTCTCTCTCTCTCCCTCTCCCTCTCTCTCTCTCTCTCTCTCTCTCTCTCTCTCTCTCTCTCTCTCTCTCTCTCCTTGAAAAAGAATAAATAAAATATATTTAAAAAGAAATTAACAAAATCCAACCATATTGAACTATGCATTACCCTGATGACCTCAGTTATAACTATCTCTTTAGAAGCCTTATTTCAAATTGAAACTACGATATGAATCATTAAAAGTGAGCACTTCAAGGTATAAACTATAGAGACACATTGCAGCCCGTGATTGGTACATAATTTGAATTTCTGAATATTTCTGTTATGGTTTGAGCATGTTCCCCCAAAATTCACATGTTGGTCCCTGTTCTCTCTTGAAGGGATTAATGCGTTTCTCACAAATAAGAACATTCCTTTTGAGGGAGAAATGGAGCAAGGTAGTTTTGTTGTTGTTGTTTGTTTGTTTTTAAATAAGTAGTCCCCTAGAGCAGGGCACTAAGGGAATCAAATGAGATCACCCTGACAGCCCTGCCTGAACTAGGCTCATCCACAATGGCGCAGCGCCCTCTATGGCTTCTCCAATCTAGCACACTACCTAGGTGTTCTAGCCTCTGGGTCAGCCCCTTGAGTCTAGACCAATCAGATATCTCCCAGACTCACCTGAGCCTGAAAGGCAGGCTTACTAAATTTGCCAGGCCTTCTAGGTCTAGGTGGCTTGTTCATCTCCTGACATCTGAACTCCCAGTCCCCTTTCCCCACCCCAGCTCAACCAGGAGAGATGGGTGGGAGTGGAGGTTCTTTTTTGTTTAGTTACTTTCTTCTATGCTAGGTGACCCATCATACTAACTGACCTCTTACCTTTGATGTAATGTGAAGGCAAAAGGCTAAGAAGCCTTTTAAGCCCCTTCTCACATGGGTGTGTCTTTTTTAAGCTCTGGTCCTTTCTTAATTTCCCTAGAAATTCCCTCCACTGTTCCAGCCTTTCCCTGTATAATGGGGAAGTATTGGCACAGCCATATCTGGGATTTTTACTGCTGCATTTTCCCACTGAGTTCATGTCCTCTAATGCAAAAGAATTATACACAGGGACAGAAATATGTTCTTATCACACATTTATTCTAATTAATCAGTTAAGGGAAGGGGGAATTGGAAAGGAAAGCTGCCCAGTCGCCACGTGGTCTGTGAGGTTCATAAAATCACTTTATTTAAGGGAACATGGGGAGTTACAGAATTCTCCAGCCACCAGTGTGGGAAGAAAACGAGGTGAGTTTTAACAGAACTTATGCTGTTCAGCTAAACAAGCAGAAAGGGGAAAGATCATGAGAAGAAAAGATTGGGAGGAGAGAGAAATCCAGCCCCTCACCACAGGCTGTGGTGGGGACTGGGGAGACCTTACCACTCCTTGGGGAGTCAGGGGTCCATTTGCCAGCCTGCCATGTGGGGAAGAGAGCGCTTTTTTCTAGGAAAGTTAATTTAAGTTTTCCCTAGGTGAGTCAGAAAGACAGATGATTGGTTCATATCTGACCAATCAGTTTTAGCACCTCGGTTTTAGCTCTAGATAGACACCTCCCAACCAAGGAGGGGGTGTCTCTGGAGTTTCATGACCCGTCACACCTGGATACCAATTTTCTCAAATAAACCTTATAATTTAGCCTATTGGGGATCCAATTCCTCTAAGTTTTTGTTTGTTTGTTTGTTGTTGGAATGAACAAGAATGTAGAGATTGGGATTCACACGCCAGTAAAAGAAACTCATTGCTCTCCCCCCACTCCCTGTAGCACCTTCCTCTAGGATTAGATGGGGTCCTGATACCACATCCCATGTTCAGACACTTCCTGATTTTCCTCATTTATGCCCTATCTTTTCACTCCTTTCTCCCTTAATTTATTAGCATTTGTGTTGTGTGTTATGGGTTTTATTATTTCCCCATATTCAACATATGAGGGAGAGAGTCGTTTTTCTCATTTGGTACACAGAAAACTGAAGATGACAGGGTATTCAGACACTTTCCCAGAATTAATATACAAAGTAAGATCTGAGCTCAAGCCATGTAGCACAAGGGAGCCACACACTCATCTCCTTGTAGGACATAGATATTCACAAGTCCAGGGTATGATCTTCATCTTCTAGATTCCAACTCATTCTATTTCACCTGCTTAGAGTTTTTGTTTCTTTTCTTTTTCTTCTCTTTCTTTAATTTCCATTAAGACATTAAGTTACACATCTACACATACAATCAAAAAAGATATGGTGATATGTAACATTTATTTTCTTTGATGTTTATCAAAATTTGCTACTGAATTTAATAGTTTTATGCATGGCTGCTTCAAGAATATGTTACCTTCCCTGAAACTCATTGAGTATTCTGAGGCATTCCTACATCTCATCTGATGATCTTTTAAAACCATGTTCCTCCAATAAGGGGATCACAGCATAAAAAGAGGAAACTAGGTAGAAAAATTCTATTTTGAAAGATGCTTCATGGGTTTTCTCATTAATCATTCATTATAAGATTTTACATTAAAGACTTTTTATCCTCATTTTATATAATGAGAGAAAAATAATTCAATATGTTCAGAATCACAATACAAAACAGTAAAAGAAAAGAGATTCAGATGAGGTCTACTGGATTCTAAATTCCAGGCTCTGTCCCATATTATTTTCAATGGTGATGAGTCGTGTCTCTTTTTGTAGCAACACTTTGCTTTCATTTCCATGGGTTTTTCATTCATTTGAATTTATGTCTCATGTATCTTTGTGTATTAGGTTAAGTTAGGTTGTACAGCATTACCAAATTCACCCTTAAATCTCAGTTATTATGCTTTCTTTCTGTCTTTTTTTTACACAACATAGAAAATATAATTAGAAGGGAATTAGTATAGAAAACTACTTCATAGGCTCCCTCAACTACAACTGCTGATGAAAATTTCCACCCATGGAAATGTGATTGGTCATCATGGCAAAAGAAGGAAACGTAGGAGAATATTGATTCTCTGTCCCTCACCAGGCACATGCCCTCTTCTCATGCTACAGGGGCATTGACCTTTGGAGACACATATTTGGAGTATGTACCTTATCCTGTCAACTATAGCTAGGTTTTTCTGGTCATCAAAATATATTACTTTCTTCTTTCTTTATCAAGAACATACCTTCCTCTTCTCATTATATAAACTAATAAATAGAAAAAAATTCACCCTTCCAGTATGCAACCCAATACCTTATGCAGAATCATCACCACCAATGATCAAATTTGGGATCACTCAGCATTCACAAATATCATCCATCAATGCCTCTGGACAGATAGGAGCTGAGGAAGAAGGTTTCTTTTTTCTACTTGATCCTGGTTCTACTTTCTTGGAAGAGTGTTACCATTCATTTTTTCTGTGCTCTCTGCTACACTGGTCTGAATGGTTCATTATCCTCCTTCACAAAAGCACAGATGACTGTTGAGATTATCTACTCTGTGCCCAGACAAGGTAGCTTCCCAACACGACTTTGTCCAGGCTCATGGTTTCTTTGTTAGCACCTCAAAATTGTATTAGACTTTATGGCAGTTTGCTTGCAACCAAAGGATAAGAAATCACTACTACTATTTCTCCCATAACTTAAAGTTCCTTTAAACAGTGATTAGTCCTGGGATGAGTTAATGACTCAGTGGGTACAAAGCCTTGCAGCATGAGAGCCTGAGAATGTCTGAGTTTGATCCCCAACACCTATAGAAAGAGATTTGACCAAGCTACCCATAGCAGCCCCAGTCCTGTGGGAGAAATGAGACAAGACAATCACTGGAGCTCCCTGGTCAGCCACTGTGACTCAAAATACTGGCAGCATCAGATTTGGTGAGGGACTTCATCTAAATGAAAAAAAAATACAGAAGGGTGACAGAGAAGACCCCTCTCTGACATCTTTACATGTGTGCATGGGGTATGTTCATCTGCACACACATGCATACCATACACACACCATGTCACATATAACACACACACACACACACACACACACACACACACACACACACACACACACACACCAAAAGAATTGTCCCCTTTTTCACATAGATGGTCAGAACATGAGATTCCTGAATGTTTGATGAAATCTTCTTAGTATAGCCTTTGCCTGAGACATTTGATTAATGGATATGTCTTCCTGGACAGCATGTCTTTAATGTTATTGTTGTCATACTCAGGTGGGGTTCCTTCATCCATGGAAGGATTTAACAACTGTTTCCAATGCCCATGTCTTCAATCTAGGATGATGTTGCCATTCAAATTCCTTCTTTTCAACCTTATCGGATTCCTCAATGCTGGAATTTTTCTATTCTCTTCCATTTTTTTTTAATTTTCAAATAAGCAAATAGATAATAATTTCACAAACTAAATGCAGGAAATAATCACAAATAGATATCATCACTTTGTCCCCCATCCTTCACCAGAGACGTGATCCATCAAGCATATTCCCCTTGCAAGCTCCCGAGGAAAACAGCTTTACAGAAATGATTTATCATTGCAAAAAAAGAATTCTATGACTCCAGCCATGTTCTAGTGTTCTTGTCTGGTTACCAGTTTTAGCATTTCCGTGATCATATCACATCACTGAAACTAATTTTATTAATCCAGACAAACACGACACGCTGCTTTGCCCAATGTATTCTAAATGCCAATGAATTAATACAGCTAGTGTTCATTCCCTTTACATGTTGCATGCTCCACATGATTTTGCTGGTGAAGGAGTGGAATCCACAGAAGCCCTCAGAATCCAAAGGAAGTAAAGCTGTGTTATGCACCACCCAACTTGTCAGAGAAGAGAAACTTGAAAATTCATCACCACTGTGCTAAGCTTCAGTCTGGAAGTCATGCATATCACTTTAGCTCAGAGCAATGCATGTATATGTTTCTAATTGCACAAGTTATATGAAACATAGGGAACATATGAAATATTTGGTGAAAATATCTATTATTGTCTCTTGTGCCTCTAAAAATTAAAATAAAGGCCAATAGTTACAATCTGTATTTCAGCATTACTTTGGTGTCCACAAGAAAAATGGTGCCCATACAGTCTCTTTTCCATGACTACCTGGCAAATGGAACCTGAAAGTGTTCTTGAATAGACTTGTGTTTAGAATAGACTTGGTTTCTCTAGCATTGAAAAATGCCTCAATAAAAGTGAATGGTTTTGCCACTACTATAAATGTAGTTTAGGTCCATTTGACTAAGACTTGAATACATCCTCAGACATTTTGAAGAATTTCCATCTTTTAAAGCTTCTATATTTACTGGCATTTTCACCCCCAGAGGAATCTGATTTTCTTGTTTATTAGAACCAATAAAATGAAAGTTTGCCACATGATTAATTTTAATAGTTTAGCCAGAAACCTGTGGATAATGTATATTGGCTGCCAAGCTTAAGATAAATTCTGTTGGCTCAGTTGCAAAGATTTTTGGCAGAAATAAGGTCTGCCCTTTCAAAGAAAGGCACAGAGGAGCTGAAGGGAAGGAATTTCAAAAGCAAGGATGAAGCAAAAGATGTTTTGTCTTTCTTTGTGACTTCCCACTGCTGTGGGGATCTGATAAACCCATTCAGCAATTCTTTTTAGGACCTCATATGTTTTATTTTAGTATTATAGTTAAGGAAGAGATGCAAGCTTTTGTGGAGAGCCGGATCTAATTCAAAGTCAGAATGACTTCAGAAGTAGCTTGGTGAGGCTGGCTGTAGTTTGTTGTGATTTTTTTCCAAAAGAGAGCTGGACAACGAAACAGCAATTTAAGGCACTAGTTTACCACCGGGATTTCATAGAGTGAGTTATTTCAACATGGGGTCATTTATTTACATCCTACAGCTAATTTCAGGGCTAGCTCCTCCTCAGCACCTGCTGTGTAACTGGTGGGACCCATTACAAACTTAAAATCCCAGGCTTCTTGTTCAAAAATGAAGAAAAATGTCATTCAAAGTACTTACGTATAAAACTTTTTTTCTTTCTTTGTGTGGTCTCTCATGTTTGTCATGGCATTTTGTATTCTAAATAAATATTTAAAATATTACATCCATCTTTATATTATATTATGTCATTTCTAAAATGCATCAGGACATTTCACTTTTGTGCTCATAACACCCATCAGATAAGAGAGTTTTGAGGTGAGTTAGAGTTTCACAGGTGTCCAGGGCTTTGCCAAATGATACTGTATTCACCTGCTCTGTCTAGAAACAGATTCCAGAACCATTGACTACACACTGGCCAGAGCAATATCTGGAAATAAGGCTTAGATGTATTCCCTTGAAGAAGCCTATCTCCCCAGCCTGCTGTGTGCTGGTAACTACCAATGGTGTTACCACATGGGCACCCATGCCCCTGGTATCTGGACTGAAGTTAGTTACAAGTATCTCCACCTGATCATACCAACCTTTCAGCCCAAGGCTTATTCTGACATCATGTGGTATCTGTGCCTAATGATAACTCCCATATACTCCCAGCTCCCCACTTGGGACAGAAAATTACAGGTATAGAGAAAGGGAGGTCAGTTATACAAGGTAATAATTTACGGCAAACAGGAAGCTAAAGAGTCAGCAGCGGGCTGGAGAGATGGCTAAGTGGTGAAGGCACTTGCCTCCAGTGCCTAAGGCCCTGGGTTCAATTCCCCAGGACCCACATAAGCCAGACCCACAAGGTGGTGGCCCTGGTGTGCTCTCTCTCTCTCTCTCTCTCTCTCTCTCTCTCTCTCTCTCTCTCTCTCTCTCTCTCTCTCTCTCCTTGAAAATGAATAAATAAAATAAAATAGAGTCATCAGGGGCAGGATTAGAGGTACCTCTCACTAAGAAACTAAAATTAGGGCTCATTTTCAATTATTCCATCAGAATAATCTTACAAAACAAAATTCAAAATTCAAGACAACATCATGAAGTATTAAATCCTCAGTGCAAAGGCTCTCTGAGGTAGGAACCTGTGCATTAACTATGCTCACATCATACCTGCTTTATCCTTCCTTCTTAGGAAAGGGTACCAGGGAATCGAACCCAGGTCATTAGGCTTTGCAGGCAAGTGCCTTAATGACTGGGCCATGTCTCCAGCCCCTCATATATGATTTTAATTTTTTTGAATATTAATAATTGTACAATCCCTAGTCTATGCCAGGCATCCTGCCACACATTGGTACACACACATAAAAATCATATGGTTTTTACCAAGACCTTGGTATAGGACTTATTTTTTTTTATCTTTATCACAATTATCATTTAAGTAGGAAAGTAAACCTTTATATACACTGGAGAGAAATTGGTGAGGTTCCTAAATAAATAAATAATAAACTAATTAACTAACTGCTGGAGAAATGACTCAGTGTTTAAGTGTCTTTCCTGAGCAAGCATGAGGGCCAGAGGGAGCCCTAGATTTTGAATCTTCAGAAACCATGTAAACAGCAGGGCTTGGCCATTTGCCTGCAACCCCAGCCCAAAGCTGCAAAAAAATAGCAAGTTGTGCTATTAGTAAGAGAACCTGGTTCCACACAAGAGCTGTGGAGCAGACCACCCAACATTTCACTGCTGCTTGCTCAGGCGAGAGGAGTCTGCCACAAGGCTAGTGCCTAGGTAGGTACAGAGGCATGTACATGTGCACATATCACAGCCCCCCACACACAAGAAAACAAAAAAACTATAGGTTTTAGGATTGCCATATGCTCTGTTCTACTACTCCTGGGAAGAAAGACTTCAAAGCAGACTCTCAAACTTGCTGTCCTGAAGTTTCAAAAGGAGTTGTGTTTCCAAGAGCACCTCCAACCATATCTTTTTTAAATTATCAAATGTCTTTGATCAAGACATATAAAAGAAGATGAAGAATATGAAATAAAAAATATTTGCACACAGAGGAAAAACCCCAGTGGGTAGGGGACAGAGAGGAGGGAAATGGGGACACCTTCACAAGATGTGTTCGTACAATGTATATGCTTATTCATAATAAAGAGAAATAATAAAAAAGATATTCATCAAATGATCTAACTTTAAAAAGGTTCTTTTTCATTGAAACTAAAAACTTTACATCCATGTAGAATTGTCTATGCGAAATACAGTGACTGTAAGTCGGTCTAGGAGCTGATGGCTGAAAAAATATATTGACTTTACCCCATAATACTAAACTTACAAAACTTAACAACTTAAATTTTCATATTCCTATTTCAGTAATATTTGTTTTATAGATTTATTTAAGATCTCTCCTCATAGCCTAAAATTTTTATTCTATAATAATATTTAAGGTCTGCTCTTATAGCCTAAAATTTTATTCTATGAAAAAATTTCAAGCTTCAGCAGACTATTAGTTTTAATATTTAGCCATTTGATGTTTGGCTAATATTTATACCTAGTTGCATGGGAAATGATTTGCTTATATTTTTAAAATATAATTTCCTTTTGTTCTTTCTTTTTCATCTTTCATTGTACATGGTTTAGATTAATAGTCTTAACATCAGATTTTTGTCTATGACATCTAAAAATACTAATTTAAGATTTTAAAGTTCTAGGAGAGTGTAAGTGCAAATTTTATCCCTGATGTTTACATATACATTTAATGGAATTGGAGACATCTAATTTTGTAAATTAGAGAGAAAAGGAAAGAGAGAGAGAGAGAGAGAGAGAGAGAGAATGAGCTTGAACATGAGCATCTGTGTGCATCTGGAGTACTGTGATCACAAAGGATATGTATACTATCTCACTTTACATTGATACCAGTATACCCTGTCGGTCAGGTCATCATGGGCTCAAGCATAGGAAAGGGAATGCTGACAAGGTGACACAGATATTCAGGGTCATTAGAGAAAGAATTGATGGCTGTGTAAATCATGTGAAAATTAGTGACTTCAGATGTGGTCCGTGGTGACAGCTTAACTGCAAATATCTTTTGAAAGCTAATGTAAAACCAGAGAGTGCAACGAACCAGCACAACTGAAAACCTAAAGACAACTTCTGCAAAGTAATTAGTGACAAAGCATTCCCTGAAAGCATGCAAGTTGTGAGAAAAAAACTACCAATTGCCTTTGATCTGTGCAGTCAGCATGTCCGTACATGGAAAAGCAGAGGGAAGCCACTGGGCACCTAAGGAGCCAGAGAACAACAGAATCCCTACACCTGCAACAAGGAACTCAGCAGAAATTAGAAATTAGAAGTCTGGATTCATGTAAAGATTCTGAAACAAATGTCGAAAGAGCTAGAGTGGTGGATATCATCTGAAAATTTTAAATTCCCTTAGGACCTCACTTGGTCACTCTTCCTGATAAGAGCCTCCATTTAGAGGAAACTACTGGAAACTATAAAAATTAAGCAGAAATATAATAGAAAGAAATTCAAATAAGAGGCGTGTGTCCTCTCCCTTTTCTCACCTTCTCTCTCCTGCCTTCCTTTTTCCGTTCCCCCTCTCATGCATTCACACCTATCTCTCTATTTCTGCTCCTTATTCCTCGACCCTGTAATAATTCAGCTCCAATAAATAAATAAATAAATAAATAAATAAATAAATAAATAAATAAATAAATAAATAAAGCCAAACAAATACTGGGGAGGGTTACAGGGCACAATATCCTAAAAAGCACAACCTATATTTGAAAACTGTGGGAAAGCAAGTGAAGGGGAATCTCTGTGAAATTATCATAGCTATTCTGAACCACATTTCCTCACAGTCCAGGAAAGCCAATTTTATAGTTTAAAGCAATAGCAAATTACTAAAGTCAAATTTTCAGAAAAAAAATGCATCAGGTAATTATCATAAGAGCATAACTGTTGACCCATGACAAAAGCACATCAGAAGGGCTCCAAGAACAGAGTTAATAGAGATTAATAAACTGACAGCGAACAAAACAATAATAAAATACAGAATTGGAAACAGTTCTAAAGCAGATGGTAAGACTCGAGAAATACACATTTTCTTATTTAATTATTTGAAACATTAAGATGTGATAGGCATCAAGACGGACCCCAACGACCCACTTGTAATTTTCTTACATTTCTCTACCACCTTCTTTTTCTAGAGAGCACTAGAAAGGATGACACGTGACATAGGACACCAGGTCATGAGAGGTACTGTGTGTTCCCTCTGTCTTCTTTGATGCTGGCTATAGCAGAGTGGATCCTCTGTGGACTGAGCTCACTCCCTCCACCTTGAGAAAAAGCCAACACAAACAGGAACTGGGGACTTCCATTCAGTTCACAAACTACATTAGCTACCCAGAAAGTGAATAGATCCTTCTTCTTTCAGTCAAGACTCCCACCACTCATGAGAATCTCAATTCAGAAGAAAGGATTCAGATATGGTAGTGGGAGGAGGCATAGATAAAAACAAAGTGTGACTCAGTGGCAAATTCGGAAACCTACAGAAAACCTGAATTGTGCAATTCTTGGATCATTAACTTGGAGAAGTGATGGAAGAAAATGACCACTGTTGGTTTAAGTCATTTCCTCTTGCAGCCTTATATCTGTCGCGTTGAGGAGGAGCTCAAAGACTAAATTACAAAGAACATAAGGTAAGAAGGACAACACGATTGTGTTAGGAGATAGAAGTGAAAAACCAGCAGAAAACAAAGAGATTGAAATATTATGAAAGGTGATCAATATGAAAGAGGCAGAAAACATTCAACTTATAATGAATAGGAGATTCTGTATATGAAAACCAAAGTAAGAGAACAGAATAAATGTTAAGTAACAATTCAAAAAAATCATAACACTTAAAAAAAAACACTGATAACACATAAGAAGAATGCATGCTATGTGAACCCAAAGACTAATGCCAAAATAGGATTAGGCAAAACCATCAATGAAAAGAAAAATAGAATTTCCACAGTTGCAAAGGGAAACGTGGTTTTTAAGGGAAGTAAATTATACAACATTTCCATATGCCTGGGAAGGGAAGTAACCTTTTCAGGTATTAAGAGATCAGAAGAGAAGATAGAAGCCAACTATTTTTTAAAATATTTTATATATTTATTTGCAAGCAGAGAGAGAAGGAGAAGGAGAAGAAGGAGAGAGAGGTGAATGATAGAATGGGCATACTTGGGCATCTTGCTGTCAATACTAATGAACTCCAGGCACATGCACCACTTTGTGCATCTGGCTTAATGTGGGTACTGGGGATTTGAACCTGGGCTGTCAGGCTTTGCAAGCAAGCATCTTTAACAACTGACCCATCTCTCTAGCACAAGCCAACTATTTTATATCTAGATAAATTTACTTTCAAACATAAAAATGAAAAACCATTATGGTTATGAAAGTGTTCAGAAGTACTTATTGCCATGAGGAATTTATTATGTGCATGGTTAAAAAAAATACAAGTTTGGGAGCTGTGCTCAGCAGTTAAGAGTTTTTGCCACTTATGCATGAAGGCTGCTCAGGGCAGAGTGAATCAAGTTTGGCTCCCCAGAACCCACACAAGACACTGGGCACGGACATGCAGGTCTGTAACCCCATTCTATGGCAGAACTGACGGATAAAGACACCCACTGGGGCTCACTGACAGAAAACAGCTCTGGTTGAGGGAGAGACCCTGTCTCAAGGAAAATATGCAGATGAGCGATGAGAGGGACACCTGATGTTCTCCTCTGGCCTCCATACACATGCACACACATCTGCACACATCGGCACAACACACATGATGTTTCATTCAACTAAAACAGATACGTCATCAATCTGAAAAGAAGCTGCAGACATTAAACTAGAAAGCAGATCAGGTGAAAGAGCTGAGTGTATTGGCCATTGCTTTACCATCTCAGCACTGGACATTCTGGAGTTCAAGGTCCTCTTTGGTTACATGAATTCAAGGTCACTCTAGGATACCCAAGACTCTGTCTCAAAATTAAAAAAAAAAAACACAGATGAAGGTAATAGGAAGAGAGAAGCAATGACTATAAACTATTTTATAGATACATTTGTAATTATGTTTTAAAAAATGGTTGGCTAGAAAATTAAGAAAACTTATGCAGACACTTAATTCTGTTTTTAATAACAGTAGGATTATCGTTACTCTTGACACCATCTATAAAATATAGTCAAATAAACAATAGTGGTTTTTTTTTTGATATCGTGATACTTCTACCTCTTATGTGTCTGAGAACAAAGATTTTTTTGTGGGAGCTGAAAGATGGATGGGATTACATTAAGCCATAACTGTAGCTTGTTGTTCTGTAAAGCCTGAACTTTAGGAAGTTCTACAAAGCAAACTGACCCACGTCCTTAGCCAGCACTTTTCAGGACAAGAAAATCACAAAGAGGAAACGTGTAAAATAAGTGACATAATACACATTTTTAAATGGGTGGGATGAATTTTGGTGGCTGAGATGGACATTTAGAATAATCAAAATGCAGGATGTGGTTAATAGGCACATGAGGTAATGATTTCATTGACAGCGTGAACTGAAAACAGAAAGAGAACATTTTCATGGTTTTTGATACTTATAAGGTTTATACAAAGACATTGGCTTATCAGTACATACAATCAGCTATTTATCTATCATTTATCATCTATCTATCCATCTGTCTTCTCTCTACCTACCTATCATCTATCTACCTCATTTCATTTACAGTTAGCTAGTTTAAATTTAGTTTAGACTTAGTGGTTACAGTCCTGAGACTTTTTAATTAAACATTCAGTCTTTTTTTTTTTAACTAGTACTGTCTTTACTCTTGTGAATACAAGAGGCTTAATTGTGTCAGTATCTGACAGGCTCATGCTCAACTTTCATTAAAATATGAGACGTATTATTTTTTAAATTAATACAAAAAAATATAATAAAATTTAAAAAAATATAAAACTATAACAAAATTTAAAAACAACCCAAACTTTAAAATTTAAGTTTTAACCAACCCAACCCAAACTAGTAATCCAGCTGGAACAATTAGCAGTGGTGGTAGAAGCAACTGTGGAACAAGCGATTTCCTGTTGTGGATTACTCTGTGCTTGACGACTAGTTGCCTTCTTTGGTAGTGCCTCAGTCTCTTTTTCATTGCTGGGACAAAATTCCTGACCAGAAGCAACTTATGGAAAGAAAAGTGTTAAACTTGGTATCTCAGTCAACCACACACTGCTGGGATGAATCTCCAACCAGGAACAGTTTTGGGAGGAAAATATTTATTAAAGTCACAGATCCAAGCATAGAGAGAGAGACCCAGCCCCAGTACCTCCAAAGCACATGGGGGAAGCTCAGACCACACCAGATGCAGACAAGCAGGAACTGGAAGTCTCAGTAAGAAGAGCCTGTGAAGCAGAGGGGAAGGGGCCCACGCAGGCTGCCAACTTTGCAGGGCTTAGTTTAGGTAGCTGGGGAAAGATATGATTTGTTGTATTGTCTGGAGGATGGATCATAGAGTTCACCCATATCTGGGTGGGGCTGGGATCAGCAGGGTGCATTGCAGATCAATGTCAGGCAGGAGTTCTAATCCAAGTAAGGAGTGTTCATTCTTGTGTCATGAGAAATCAAGTGTTCAGCATCTTCTGGTCTCCTCTGGGCCTCTATCCCTAGCTGAGACCTGCCTAGCTTTCTCTAGTCTGTCTCAGTACCACTTGGGCTGGGGAGATTATTCAGTGGTCACAGGAACTTGTTTCCAAATAGCAACACTTTTCTGGGGACCAAGTATTCAAAAATAGTTTTTTAAAAAAGTATTTTATTTATTCATTTTCAAGCAGAGAGATGAGAGAGAGAGAGAGAGAGAGAGAGAGAGAGAGAGAGAGAGAGAGAGAGAGAGAGCGAGCTCACCAGGGCCACCACCTTGTGGGTCTGGTTTATGTGGGACTTGGGGAATTGAAGGGGGGGGGGGCTTAGACACTGGAGCCAAGTGCTTTAACTGCTGAGCCATTTCTCCAGCCCAGTCCTGAGACTTTTGAAGTTAGTGAGAATGCCTACTGGACTTAGGATCTCCTTGAGAAATTGGTTTCTTGATTTCTTTTAGATCTTCTTGATAGATGATCATGTACTTATTAAATATATATTGAAGAATCAGCATATTTGATGTCTTGATTTTTCCAATAAAATACTTGGATTTTGCTTATTTTATTCTAGCCTTGCAAGAAGTGTTTTCCTGCTGTGTATAATATCTAACATATATCATATAATATATAGTGAATAATTATATTTTATTAAATTTTGCTTATATTAAATTCTGATTGATGCAACAATCCCATTTTCTTCATCTATATAAACTGCATAAAGTGTTAATGATTTTTCCTAGTATATAGTATACATGTAGCATGTCACACAATGCCCCTTTCTCAATACATAATTGCTATCAGTTTGCTGTAATAAAATATTACTGTCCTATAAAAGGAAGAATAAAAAAAAATACCTTTAGGCCTAAATGATCAGGGAAAATTTGGGGACTTACGATGAGAACACTAATCATGAAGAGAAACTTTGTAGAAAAAAATGCATTCAATCTTCCTCTTATGAAATTCACATTTGGACAACTGCCTAATTGTCGATTCTACTTAGGGCATTTGTCGTAGTCAGCCACATGCCACTGAGATGAATCTCCAAACCACGCACAATTATGGGGAGGGAAATAGTTATTGAACAGATCCAGGGGAAGAAGTTAAGGAAAGGCTGGCCCCCTTTCAGAGAAGCAAGCAGAGAGAGAGAGAGAGAGAGGCCCACCACCAGCACCAAGCAAGCACACCCACCATAACACAATGTGTTTCAAAAAATGCAGATCTCTAGACCAGGGTTCTGGCTCTTCTTTTGCATATCTATCCTTAGTATTTTACATCCAAATTAGAAAGGGTCAGTCCCCAGGAGGCTAGGCCAAAGTGGCACTTCCTCCAGCCAGAAGCCTGGAGGCAATTAATAATTTTAATAAATCCTTAATTCTTTTGGGGGACATTATTCAAACTACCATAACATTCTAAGCTCAAAATGGGTCAAGATTCTGGTTCTTCTTATGAGGTATCTTCTGTGTGCTACTTGCTATTAAGACTTTGAACATCTCCAATACAAATGCTAGCTTCAGTCCTGTCTCTCGTGTCACTACAATGAGGGAAATTAATTAAAGTGCTTTCTGTGGGCTCATTAACCCACTAATTAACCATGCAACTTTGATTTGGGTCTTTGCTACCCCATAATTAGTTAAACATAACAGGAAATGACTGTATAACAGGGAAATTCAAGTAAGGCGTTCTCTTTGCCAAGTGGACCAGAGTGAGTGACAATATAAAGAAAAGAATAATGATCTTGAGCTAATCAGGTCCTTCACCACTCACTCCTACCTCCCATGCATGACTCAATCACTGTGTGAATCCACTGTCTGTCCATGTTTGCAGCCTAGCCGTTCTTTCTAGCTTCTTTCAGTATTTAATGGCTTTGTGTTTTCACTGTTCTCACCAACTGCTACTTTTGTGAAGTTAAGAAGAAGACATGGATATAATGGCCATCATTGATGACTCTAATCCACTACTGACTCATTCTGTATTTTGAAAAATTGAGTATGTTAAAACACCACCTATGCTCTTCTAAGAAATGTATAAAACAAGTCGTAATCATTTGCTGGTGTAATAATTTTCATTTTAACATAGATGTTAAACAAAAATGTAATGTCATAGTTAACTAAAACAAATTACTTTTGAAAAGGCCAGAATGAATAATACCTAAATTTCTGTGTGCCAACTAAAATGAATTAATTATTTAAAAAAGAGAAAGTAATAATGGTGTTTCCTCGTTACCATCCATCACTTGTCTAGGTTATGCCAAGGCATATGCTCGTGTTTGGATTCCTATTAATTAAACCAAATTTTCTTTTAGTTTACTATCTTACATTTTAAAATATACAATCATCTTTCATGATTATCTTAATATCTCCTAATGCTCTATTTAGAACATGTCTTATTTATCTCCATACTTTTCAGACATGCCTTTCTCTTTCTTTCTTCTACTTAGAATATATAATATTCAAAAAAATATTGTCCTAACTATATTTCCTCCCCAGTACACACATTTTCACCCATTTTAGCCTATATTTTATTCTATATTAAAAGTAAGAGGAAAAGCAAAAGTCTAAGATTAATGACTTAATTATTGGTCATAGCAACAGGAAAAGATGAAACCTAGTCTAAAGCAGAGGACACTAAATCAAGTTTCTGTGTTACATGACACCAGACACTGGAATTCTCCCAAGGACACGACTTCTTTGTAATGTATCAAGAATAGATTGGGTCAAATACAGCTTGAAGATCTTCTCCCCTGAGATATAGGGCACCTTTCTTTCCTGGAGGCAACTGGATATTTCTGGATGTCAGGATGAAAAAGACAGGATTGATGACTTAAGGGAGAAACTCGATGTTGATTTTATTACTTTTCTTGAACTTCAACTATTGGGGAAATTTGAGATTTGAAAAACAATCAATCGTGCATCAGTATAATTTATAGTTTGCTTCTATGAAGCATTCCACCATGTTTTTTAATTGCAAAAAAAACTATATGGCATAGGATTAAGAAAACTCACTGATTAAGAAGTGGTACTCAATTGGAAAAGTTAATGGGGGAAATTATCAGGGTTTGGAGGATAAAACTTAAATCACAGCATTATTTTCCACCTTATAAATAAAACCTTGAAAATTTTAACTTAATTACTCATAACTTCCAATACTTATAGTAAAGATAACTGTCATATATTTTACTAAGTATGGATATATGAAACAAAGACATTGGTACATCTCTTTTCAATATGAAATAGAAGATGACATATGCCAAGAAAGGATGTTAGGTTGTGGTTACATAAATTTGAAGCATGGTTATATTTTGTGAACTATGAAATTCTCGATTTTCAATATAAAATAGAATGGAACAGAAAGCACAGGGTAGAAATGCTCTACACTCTGTACACTAGTCATTAGTTTTTCACCAGCGTTGGATTTCAGCAGTTCATACAGTCTCGCCCATGAACTTGTGTTAAATGTAAACATCTGGCACTCATGCCAGACCTAGCAGATCACAATTGGACATTGTCCATGAAATTAGTGTCCAACAATCTAAGTAATTTTTATGAATATTAAAATTACATAGGATAGTAATGAGGACAGAATGGCTATTTCATAAATTATAATGGGCTTAATTGAACTAAAGCTGTGAACCAAATAAAACACTCCTTCAATACCTGCAAGGAATTCCCATGGAATAAAGAGAAATTCGCGTGTTTCAAAGCTTGATGTTCAAGATACCAGATCAACAGCCCTTGGCTGTCTATAGTCTTGTGTGATCCCCTGCCTTTGCTCTACACAGAGTTCCCAGTACTCCATCCCCAACTCCACTATGAGCTGTCAGTCATTCTCTTTATTTATTATCAGTGCAGTATATTTGGAACATGGATATTTTCCCTTTTTTGTAATCCTTTTATTGTCTCTTTGCTATGACGTACCATATTTCAACCCTACCATGTGGTTCTTTGAATATGTTTCCCAGAGCCTCAGGGTTTGAATACTTAATGCTCAGTTGGTGGAGATATTCCAGAAGGCTACGCCTTGCAGGACAAAGTGTGTCCCTGGAACAGGCCTTGAGGTTTTATAATCTGTCACTACCATTTGTTCTCTCTCTATGTCTGTTTCCTCCTTGCGATGTGAATATGTGCGGCAGCTTCCCTTCCTTCTTATGCTTTTCCCACCATGATAAAACTTCTCC
This sequence comes from Zapus hudsonius, assembly GCA_004024765.1. NCBI lineage: Eukaryota > Metazoa > Chordata > Mammalia > Rodentia > Dipodidae > Zapus > Zapus hudsonius. The sequence continues at coordinate 42,041 of PVHP010000486.1, forward strand.
TTAAAGCTGTAAGCCATAAATAAAACTTTCCCTTCTTCAACTGATACACTAACCCCATCTTCCACAATAAACTGTCTGGATCTCATTCAGAGTTCAGAACTATAAATATCAGTTCACTCTCAGACTCTTTTTGTACTCTGTCGTCAATCTGTATTTCTACTAAAGTACAAATCACAGTCTAATATTTTAGAATCACTTGAATTCCTAGAGGATTCATTCACATATTAAAATCACCAACTTACCTAACATGCTATTTTATTAACAATTTCTTAATACTTGTTTATTGAGTTGACAGTTATAAAAGATGTGCATTTCCTATATTCTATGTTGTAGTCCACCATGCTTTCTTTGCATTGCTATAGATAGATAGATAGATAGATAGATAGATAGATAGATAGATAGATGGATATATGGAAGTGGTGCTAGAAAATATTAGTTCTTTTGTAATAAGAAAATATTTAAATTCTGTGATTAAGACATGGCCCTCATTTTTTTGTTGTTGTTTTTTGAGGTAGGGTCTCACTCTAGTCCAGGCTAACCTGGAATTCACCATGTAGTCTCAGGGTGGCCTTGAATCCATGGTGATCCTCCTACCTCTGCCCCCTGAGTGCTAGCATTAAAGGCATGCACCACCATCACGCCCTGCAAGACATGGTCCTCATTTCTATAGAATACAATAATGGGTATTTTTACTCAGAATTAAATTGGGTTTAAGTGAAGGCTCAGGGATAGAAGAAGGACATGAACTGACTTATGTTTTAAAATGATATCTGTGGTTATTCTGATTAAAACAGAATTAATTAAAGGGATCAATGGTTAAAATGAGGAGACTAGCTATGTAACTACTGGAATAATCCAGGCTTAGTACAATGTTGATTTGGATCCAGCATTGTGGTGGCTTGAGTATAAAGGATCCTCTATAGCCTTGTGTGTTTGAATACTTAATCCCCAGTGGGTGGCACTGTTCTTGAATGTTATGGAGACTTTGGGAGGTGGCACTTTCATGGAGGAAGAATGTCACTGGAGATGGGAGTTATGGTTTACAATGTAGCACCACTTGGTTCCCTTGCACTTTCTGCTTCCTCCATGCTTATGTGTACATGTAGCACTGGCTGTCTGCTCCTTCCACGTTTTCCCAACCATGATTAACCCCCCATCTTCTTGTGGCTAGGTATTTTCTCTCACTGGTCCTCAACAAGACAGTAACTAATGCAGATGATATAATGGATGACTTAAGAAGAATCTAAGTCTTGAATATATTTTGAAGGGAAAATGAACAGTATTACTTATGGACTGAATATGAAATATATAATAAACACAGAATTCAGCATAAGATTATTTTTGAACTTGGGTATACAGAAAGGGACTTGTCAACCTCTGAAATAAGCAAAACTCAGGAAGGGCAGTTTCATAAAAGAAGAAGATTCCCCATGCTAATTTGGGCATGTTAAATTAAATATAATAAATGTCATATCTAAGTATGATTTTGAATACATGAACCCAGAGTTTGACAGAAAAGACGTGTCTAAAGGCAATGTTGGAAATCATGTGAGATAGACAAAGAAAACTAGCAAAGCAGACTAGAACAAGCAAGCATGATGGATGGAGGAGATCCAGGAGAACATTAACAAGTGAAAAGAATGTGGTGTGAGAGAACCAGCCCACTGTGATAAATTGACTCATAGGACACTTGAGATTTAGACTACTGAGGGGAAAACAGCTATAAATAAACTGGATATGATCCTGGAAAGAAAGCCTGATAAGAATATGAATATATATATATATATATATATATATATATATATATATATATATATATATATATATATATATATGGCTGGAGAGATAGATGGCTCAGCCATTAAGGCACTTGCCTCCAATGCCTAAGGCCCCTGGTTCAATTCCCCAGGACCCACATAAGCCAGACCCACAAGGTGGTGGCCCTGGTGCGCTCTCTCTCTCTCTCTCTCTCTCTCTCTCTCTCTCTCTCTCTCTCTCTCTCTCTCTCTCTGTGCTTGAAAAATGAATAAATAAAATATTTTTAAAATGTATATCTAAAAGAAAATAGGAAAAGAAGAAATGAAGACAGTGTGTATAAGGAAGCCTTTTGAGCACTTTTCTATATAAAGATAAAAAAATAGTGAGGTCATAATTGATGAGAGAAGTCAAAAGTTGTTTTGTTTGAGTTTTACATGGAGATTTTTATAGGTAGGAAAACTTTTCCATATGCCCATCCCATGAAATACCAAGAGGAAAGTCCCTGCCAGCAAACTGACAAGGTCAGATACTGAGAGATTACTGAGAGCCAAGTATTTGGGAAGGTGGAAGAGTTAGGAGACTTGCACTGAGTGAAAAGAAGACATAGTTCATCTTTGAGAACAAGCCAGAAGAGTTACCCAACCAACAACAACAACAAAAAAAAATAGATAAGATTAGAGATGCAGGAGTGACACTGAGAATAGGGCACGGCCAGGGCTTACTTAAAGGGCCTGAAGTCATTTCAACAATATGAATTTAGGAGTTAACGTTTCAATGTGAGATCTAGAGTCTTCAATCTGGAAAACTCTAAACTTCCTAAATCCTATAGAATCAAGAACATTGCAGCTACCTTAAGCCTGAACAATCAGACTCTATACTATATCTCTGCTTTGTATCTATGTTGTGCAGTTTTCATGAATCTGAACAAAAATAGGCAAAACCTAAAGGAATAGAAGCCAAATTTCCAGGTTTTTTTTCCTTGAAGCTGATTTGCCCAGGGTAGTAATTCAGGAAGAACCTTCATCCTACATATATAAATTGGGCCAGAAGTGATGATAAAAACTGCACTTCAGCAAACCTTAAGAAAAAAACCTGGGTATTAACTGGGGGATGGCAACAAGGAAGTTCTACTGATTGAGATAATGAATGATCTCCAGGCTCATCTCTCTCCCTCTGATAAAATATTGGACAAAGATTCAATTACAAATTGGATTTTGTATGGCAAATGGATAAATGATAGCAGAGATTCAGAAAGAGCAAAGAGTAAACAAACAATTTCAGTTGAGACTTGAATTGAGATTGAGCCAGTAAGCGGGTTTCAACATATAAGAAAGATGTTTCAGGGCTTCTTGGGGGTGCCGTTTGAAGTTCTATAAGTTTACCAAGCTCAGCAGCATTAATTAAATTTAATTAAAATTAGCACATTAAAAATTAAATGCTTGCAGTTTGAAAGGCAATTCTGTGGTTTTTTTTTTTATAAAATTAAATCTCCCAGTACATGATGATCTGCTACTATAATTTACTCTGTAAAATTCATTTTCTGCAGTTACTGTCACCGTAAATGCTACAATGAAATAACGCCCTCTGAGAGTATCTGCATTTATACACATGGCCTTTAAGGCGTATTAAGAAATGCATGATGAATTCAATGTTTTAAACAATAAGAAAGATGAAATGAATGATAAATTTGGGCTAAAGACTAGACGTAAAATCCCAGCTCTACATTTTATTCCAGGTGCAAATTAGGACAGGTAATTTACTTTTCTGACACCTAGTTTCTCTATCTCCTCCACTGAGATTAATAACCCTTTCCTTGACATTGTTATTTTTCAGCACTTAGTGATATAAGGTATATAAAGCCCCTAACAATGTCTGTGGTGTTGTAGATACTTAATAAATATTATTTGAATGTGAATCTGAAAACAGCTTCATGAAAATCTTTCATGGTGAGATGTGTTATTGTACAAAAAACTGATAAGAAATAAAGAACAGTGCCCTTCATTTCCAATACTAAATACTGGAATTTCCAGAAGTTACATCCATTCCAGAGTCTTGTTTTTAAGCTTAAGTTAAAGACAACCTCCCTAGTCTTTTGCCAAATCTCCCTGAACTCAAAGACTCCAGCGATGAAAAAAGCAACCTGCCATCATTAAGAATTATGGTACTGATGCAAGCATGCCATTTTTTCCATATATATTGACAGCAACTAGATACATTGTATGAGCAAGTCTTATGAACCCCCGTTTCCCTTCTCCCTGCCCCCAAGCTGCTGGGGTCCCTCCTTATTGGGCTTGCTGGACTAGTCCATGGGATAGGGGATTATGGATTTTACAAGAAGCATCAGTTGTTTTGTGTGTGTGTGTGTGTGTGTGTGTGTGTGTGTGTGTGTGTGTGTGTGTGTTGTTGCTGAGGGGGCAATGACTCTAGATACTCTCCCCCACCATGCAAGCATGCCATTTGAAGGAAGATTTGTTGATAAAAAATGAAGGTATGTATGAGAAAAACGACAGACAGTATTTACCATCGCTATGCAGGAAATTCTCAAGAGGAAAAAATGTCTCCTCAGTTGGTTTGAATTTGAAATGTCCCCCATAGCCTCATGGATTTGTTATTAAGCTCCTTAGTCAATTCTTGGTTGGGAGAGGTTTTTTTTTTTTTTTTTTTTTTTTTTTTTGGGAGGTAGAACCTTACTGGAGGTTTTGTATCACTGGAAATAGGATTTTGAGGTGTTCCTTGACACTTGTGCCACACTCAACTCACTTTATTTTCTTCCTGCTGTTATATGGAGATGTGATACCCGATACCTGCTCTTGCCATGCTTTCCCTGCCTTGAACATAACTCCACTTGAACCTGCAAACCAGAAATAAGCCCTTTTCTTCAATTCTATGCTTCTGGCGGGGTGGTTTCTTTTTTTCCTAGCAATGAAAAATTAACTGGTATACTTGCCAAGAAATAGGATCATATATTGCAATAGATATGGTTTCTCTTTAGAGCCACAATATATAAAGTGATACCATATCTTATAAGTTAATAACTTTGGTGGCATTATCTGGGATGGAACCGATAATAAAAAAAGAAGGGCCTCGTATTAAAAGTATGGTCAATCCAATGTAATCAGAAATCCATACAAATATTAAATTCAGTACAGAATGTTTAACTTGTAATTATATATGGTTGCATAGAAAGATGTAACAGAGAATGAGAAATGGGGACATACTGAGCATGCAAACTGAAAATTAGCATTCACCAAGCAAGCAAACCAAGCCCCCCAAACACTCTCTCTAGACTGTGTGCTTTTTCTATTTTAGCAACCTTAAAAACTATAAGATTTACTTTATCTGAGGCTAAGAACACCCTCATAGATTTTGGACCACAGATGATATCTAAATCTCTATAGATTAAAATACTAACTCGAGCTCCTACAGACTTGCCAATTGGAGCATCATTTGCATAATTTAGGAAATAAAAGTCTGATTTTTTTAAAAGATATTATTGATTTATGTATTTGACTGTGTGAATATGTGTGTATTGATGTGCCAGGGTCTCTTGCCATTGCAAACAAATAACCATCATGCTTCATGTAGATGGCTGGTAAATTGATCCTGAGCTGGCCAACTTTGCAAGTAAACACATGTAATCATTGAGCCATCTCTCTAGCCCCAAATTTGATTTAAAAAAAAAATTGAACAGTAGCTCACTCTGCTCTTATTACTCTCATCCCCAGGGATTGTTTTCTGTTCTTTTGTCAGATCTTCTTTACATGTAGTTTAGGAGAAGGGTGAGGCATCAATTCCCTTGTGACAAGTTCAAGAAAATATTAGGCTTCTGTAGAAATGATCACAATCTGAATTATACAGAACAATGCACATTTCTTTGTTCTTCTGTGCGGAGGCCAGATTTTGCAACTGAAATGCCCATATGACTCTCCTACATGCTGCAGAAGGGACTCATTCCCTACCACTTCCTGCTTCTGGTGACCATTGTTGCTGTTGGCTTGTGTTGGGAAGCCTTCCATCTCTGCTCTAGCCTTCTTCATTTGTCATTCTTCTCTGTCTTTTCTTAGTTAGTCTTTCACAATATTACATTGCAGTAGATTTAGGATCCATTTCTTTAATCCAGAATTAGCTCATGTTGATATTTCTGACAATGATGCTATAAACACTCTGTTTGAAGATAAAGTCCCATTCCCAATCCTGAGTATGAGCCTGGGGTTATTTCTCTTAGAGCCACTAATCCCCCTACGACACAAGATAACAATATCTTCTTTTGCTGACCGCTCAAACCTACCCTCACACAGCCCCTAGGAATACAGCAAGAAGTCAGGAGGACTTTGTGGGAAGCCTTTCCACCTAGTTGTCCCTTTTATCATTTTCTCTGCCATCCAGTAAAAATTAACACTTTGTCCAAACAGTTACAACCTCACTGACTTCTGTGTTCTCAAAATTTCACACATTATCAAATTAGTGGTGATGCTCTGTTCACAACCCAACTCAAGTGAATTTGTTTTTTTCCCCCAAAGCACCCGATAAATATTAATCTATTTTGAAAAAAAATGGCGTGCATAATATATATCATCAATAATGCCTAGCTAATTAAATGTTCACCCTAGTTGAAATCAGAAACAGCTAATAAAAGTATTGCTCTCTAGATGAGATGAAGCCATGCAATGCATTTGGGGAAGACTTACAGAACTGGATGGTGACCTTTCTTGAGCCAAATACAATGTTTCTATATATTGTTAGCATAACCCTACTCATAGTTGTCAACCTTAACAGGACATCTGTTCCCCTTCACCCTCCCCTGGTTTATAAAATATATCTGTTCCTATCTATCAGAGGGTGTCATTATGAGAAATATAAAACTACAATATCTGGCATATATTATGCAGAGTTATCATTACCATAAAGAATTATTTTAGGAAGCTCTATTATCATTCCTCTCTAAAAAAAAATTCTGAATTTTAACCTACTCTCAAAAGATAGTAGATGTCCTGTTTGAAGCTGAGAACACAATAGTCACCAATTCTAGACAATTTTGCCAGCTAGGCATCTCTTTACTAACCATTGCCCATTGTAGCAGAAACTTCTGTGATGGAGGCTCCAAACAGTACTAAGCATGGAGAACAAATGTAGATATTTAGAAGGCAGTCCGACATGATGTCCGTTTAGTGTAAACACAGTAATATACCCTCCTAGGGCCTCTGTTCATAGCCATAGGCCAGATTTGCATTACCCAATTCTACGGAGCGGTACTCAAATCCAATCAGAAAGCAGACCCATAACTTTGATGCTACAATTGCAGCATTGAGCACATCTTGTCTGTCTTGTCTGCTGTGGAATGCACAGGGTCCATACCTGGGTAGGATTCTGGATGTCTTGTCTCCCACAGCAACTTGAATATCACCCTGTGGTACAAATAAAGCTAGCCAACAGGGAAGAGGATGGCAGCTTAGTTTCTCTATGCCCAGCAACTTCAATGTTTGGCTTTTTCAGCAATAGGGACTTACCATCTAGTTTTGGTGGGACACCAGGAGCAATGGCAATACTCATTATTGCCATAGGGGCCTCTGTATCCTCCCTGACCAACAGCTCATGGTGAGGTATCCATCTCATCTCTTGTTCTGTAATTTATGATTGATAACCTATACCTCTGGGAGCAGCTTTATCTACCCACATAGGAGACCTTTGTTCAAACATTTAAAATGTTTATTTTGGGGCTGGAGAGATAGCTTAGCAGTTAAGGTGTTTGCCTGCTAAGCAGAAGGACCCTAGTTGGATTCCCCAGAACCCAAGTAAAGCCAGATGCACAAGGTGGAGCATGTGTCTGGAGTTCATTTGCTGTGGCTGGAAGCCCTGGCATGCATATCCACTCTATCTGCCTGTTTCTCAATCTCTCTCTTTCTCTCTCTCTCTTTCTCTCTCTCAAATGAATAAATAAATAATATATATTTTAAAAATAAAATCTATATTTTAATTTGCTCACTAGGCATTGGGTTATTATATGATTTATTCACATATCTTTTTTATTTTATTTTTATTTATTAGTTTGGATTTGTTCTCCACCAACCCTTTCTCTCCCTCATACCCCACCCAATCTCTGTTTAAAACCTTCCCTCCAAATTTTACCCCCATCTATATTCATGCCCCATGTGTTATACTATCCCCAGACAAAACATCCTCCTGTAGGCCCCTTCTAGCTTATTGGACTGTATGAGCACTCTAACTTAGATCCACTAACCTAGAAGTTTGAAACTAGGATCCACGAATGAGAGAGAACATGGGGTACCTGTATTTCTGAGCCTGTATTATTTCATTCAGAATGCCTTTTTCTAGCTTCATCCATTATTTTGAAATTTTTATTTTATTTTCTTTACATCTGAAAATACTCCACTGTGTGTATGTACCACATTTGCATAATGTATTCAATGATCAGTGTACTGGAAAATCTTGTGAGAAGGATAGAAAGAATATAAGAGCAAGATGGGCTGGAGAGATGGCTCAGCGGTTAAGGCACTTGCCTCTAGTGCCTAAGGCCTTGGGTTCAATTCCCCAGGACCCACATAAGCCAGAGGTGGTGGCCCTGGTGCGTTCTCTCTCTCTCTCTCTCTCTCTCTCTCTCTCTCTGCTTGAAAATGAATAAATAAAATTTTAAAAAAAAAGAATATAAGAGCAAGAAGATGGAGACAAGGGCTGTGAAGTGCCATCCTCAAAAGACATGGACTTTGCTCTCATGAACTCTTAGCACTCATGGTTTCCAACACCAGATTGAGCTTGTCAATACTTCACCATAGATGGGGGTGTAATAAATGAGCACTCGGATATAAGATATCATAGAATACCTAATGGCTGTTAATGGTTGCTGAAAGAAGAGAGTCAGGTTCATTGGTAAATCGCCCACTCCATAGCAAATGACTTTCCATCCATGGTCATGCACACAACCCTTGTTAACTAAAAGAGATTAAAAAAAACCATGAAAATTAGATATGTGCATGTAAAAAAATGTCATAAATGAAAAAAAATTGAAATTGGTAGAAGTACCATTTATCACTCTTCACTGCATTTTATATCTGCAGATTCAGTTAAACATGGGTAGAAATTTACTGTTGCATTAACCTATAAAGACTTTGCTTTCTTGTCACTGTTCCCTAAGCTATTCAGTATAATAGCTGTTTGAAGACCTTATCTATTGAATTAGGCATCATAAATAAGTAATATAGAGATAATTTAAAGTATATGTGTGTACAGGATATAGGAAAAGCAGCATCATTTTATATGAGGCATTTGGGTATCGTTGGATTTTGGTATCCATGTGACATCTTGAAACTCATCCCCTAAGAACATAGAAGGTAAATCATACTTTGTGAAAAAAACTTTTCTGTCATTGAATGGTTTTGCCAAACATTTAGATACGTGTTCTGGGAATAACCACCTGACATCTACACTTGTGAATAGTTCCCATGGCTTTTATCAACTCTCAGATTCTAAGTCTTCTCATTTCCCAAGGCAAGAGGTCTGAATCTTCAACACCTCATCTGCTTTCCAATAAAGCAATTCTTTTACAAATGACTCACCTTAGTTTTAGTTGTTCAAGAAAAAAATCATAATTATATGTTTTCTCTATGTCTATAACATTTGACCTAATCCATTGGAAGATGCTGATATTGTTAATAATAATCTTTTGAAAAACTAAATGATAAATTATTCAAAATGATCAGGTAAATAGTATCATTGAAGGAACTGGGCTAACTATTTCACAATATGGTTTACCTTGAAATTCAAAAAAATAAAGATTAAAATTAGTTATAGGTTTTTTCAGTTGTCTACAGCAGCCACAGAATTGAGTCCAAGGTCTTGCTCTAGGAAGAAACAAGATTGAAACTACAATCGATTTTATAGAAGTAGACCCTTAGATCAACAAGGAATAGTGAAAATCAGTGAACCAAAGTGAAGGGCAATTGTGTGCTGAGGTCATCACCCATCCTACTGCAGACCATGACTTGCCAAAATAACTCTACATTGGGAAGAACATGAGATCATTAATTAGACATAACCACAGGATGGAAAATAACGATAAGAGAAAGGTTATGATCTGCTACTATTAGGTGGAAGATATTTAGTCCAAGAGGCAGAACATCCTATTCAGAGAAAACAGTGGTGAACAGGAGGCATCTTACTAAATGGATGGCATCCCACATGTTAAAAGGGGGACACTGATATCATGGGAGGAAGAAAGATAGAGAAGGGCACCTCAGTGGTTCAGGAAAAAGAGATGAGATCAAAATAAGAATGCTGCAGACTCTAATGATTGTAAGTAAGAAGAGACTTTTCATAAATTATCTAATAATTTAACTATTCAAATTAGTTATACATTGAAGTCACCACAGACATGTCTTTTTAATGTTCCGTAATCACTTAAAGCATCCTGCTTCCCAACTACTCAATAGGGCTACTTCCATACTGCCTTTCCCCATTTCTCAGAACTGAAAGCCCAATGTCAGGTGAAATGCAGTTTAACAGCAGGTAAAAATCTACACTGTAGAAGGATAGATGGTCAAGTGTACATATGGCTGTGTGAGTGTGTGCACAAGAAATAGCTTCCAAAACCATCTATTGAATATGTATATAGAAAAAAAGGTCCCCTTTAGATTCGTGGGTCCTGTATATTTAGTTTCTCACTAGTTTAATTCAGAGATGAAAGAGGAAGAGAAAAAGGGGATAAGTGAGGGAAAGTGAGATTATAGATGGAAAAGCAGAATTTAGCACTCAACTGGAGAGGCTGGTGATATTATAGGAGTGATGGTTTCTAAAGGACCCTCTGGGGGCCATTTTGACAGTCTTATAGCTGCCTTAGATACATAGGAATATTATCCTAACTTTTTAGGGCTTGGTTTCCTTAGCTTTGGAAGAAGCAGTGACACAGACATAGAGTGTCCCTTTAATGCTCTGTTCGTTATTATTTACTCAGCTCAAATCTGATGTGCTCTCCTCTCTTCCTGCAGCGCGCCTGTCTTTAGAAGGATGATTACTCTATGTGCACCAGCATGAAGCTGATGTCTGCAGTGAGCATCTGTTACCACTTAGGTAAGAGGCTGGCCTATGTGGGTCTGTGTCCTGCCTGTGCCAGGCAGGGGAGAAGGGGACGATCAACAGGCAAGACTGAAATGCTTGAAAAATCATTAAGTACTTCTCTAGATATCACAAAAATAAAGAGAAAAGAAGATGACACTGACTGAAGAAGCTTTTGGCTGAGCGAAATGTGGGAATAGAACAAAGAAGTCTTCTCCTCCACATTCTTTGCCTCCCCCAGAATCAGCTCATTGGCTCCAGGAGAGAACAGAGGGGCAGTGTGCAGAGAGATCTGGGTGAGCCATTAAAAGGAAATTCTATATAGCAATGAGGAGACAGAGTCTTAAGAGCCAGAATCAACATTCACATTACAGATGCAGTTTTGTGAACTATAGAAGGAAAAGTACTTGAAAAGAGATCAAGAGTTAAGGTTCAAGTAAACATTGTTTTAGAGTCCCAGAAAAACAAGCCAGGCTGGAATAATCACTTAACTATACAAAATGAAGAATAACATGAAGCCACAGAACACTCCCTCAGTACAGAAAGCTTTTTAACTCGTTCTTAGCAATAGTCCACGTAAATGGCACTTTCACAAAATGTGTGTAGAGTGACTCCTTATGGCAGCCATTGCATGAGGTCTTAGAAAAAGAATGAACACAAGCATACTTGGTCATCCTCATGAGAGTAACATTCTAGTGAAGCAGATAGATATAGCCCATAGTTAAATTTTATATCAAACGCTAATGACTACTAAGAATGAGAAATGCAGAATACAATGAGATGCTATTGTAGAGTAAATTGATCCAGTAAGGAATGCCCTGGAATAATTTATTAAGAAAATAATGTTGGATTTAGACCAGAAAACTCAATAGTAACTACCAAGAGCAGGGAAATGAACAATGCATATCCATGTGGTGTGGGCGGGCTAAAGGCCTGCACTAGAAAGGGAGGTAGGTCCATAGATATAGAAGGCTAAACAATGGAAACCCAATGAAGGTGAAGGGCACTCAGATGATGGTTGAAGAAGAAAGAAAATGGTAAGACTTGTCTAAGAGAAAGGCAAGAGCATAGTTTGGCACATTCACGGACCACACTAATGAATTTGTCCTTGTTCTAAGATTTGGAAGAAGGGTTTTTTGTTTTGTTTTGTTTTGTTTTTGCTGAAAGCAGGATAAGGCAGGGTTTGTTTCTAAAGTAAAATATTTTTATTCATTTTAAATGGCAATTTAAAATGGGATAATGGAAATTCCTTATCATCATAGCAAGTAAGAGAAAGGTAAAAACAGAAGCAAAACTAAATGCCAGGAAGATGATGGCTGTAACTCCTGGGAGTGTGAGGAGCGTCATGACATGGAGCAGGTCCCTGTCTCAGAAAGCAGGGACCAGTGGGGAGAAATCTCGGGGGTAGTTTAGAAGCTCTGTTTTGAGGGACAACTTCGAATCAAGCCTGTCTGGGCGAGGAGTCTATTGAGAGCCTGGGGTGCGGCCAGGAAAATAGTTGAGAAGAATGGCTTGGCTCATGACTGTGTAAATGAGGATCAGTCTGCAGAGAATGATCAGCAAGCACGAGAACAGAAGAAAAAGAGATAGATGATGATGATGAAGATAGATAGATAGATAGATAGATAGATAGATAGATAGATAGATAGATAGATAGATAGATAAATAGATAGATAGATAGATAGATAGATAGATAGATAGATAGATAGACAGACAGACTAGATAGATAGATAGATAGATAGATAGATAGATAGATAGATAGATAGATAGATAGATAGATAGATAGAGATGGATGGATAGATGATAGATAGAAATAGATAGATAGATGGATAGAGAGATAGATAGATAGATGGATGGATGGATAGATGATAGAGAGATATAGATAGATAGATAGATAGATAGATAGATAGATAGATAGATAGATAGATAGATAGATAGATAGATAGATAGATAGATAGACAGACAGACGGATAGATAGATAAATAGATAGATGATATATACATGCATACATATATACATACATGCATGCATAGATAGATAGATATAGATAGATGGATAGATAGATGATATATACATGCATACATAGATACATACATGCATGCATAGATAGATGATAGATAGATAGATAGATAGATAGATAGATAGATAGATAGATAGATAGATAGATAGATAGATGATAGATAGATAGATGATAAATATATAGATACATATGTACATAGATAATAGATAGATATTTACTGAAAACTGTCCACTATAGATTTTTTTTGCATGATAGTTTCGTAGTTTGAAAGTTTTTTTCTTTTCTGTGGGTTATGTCTTTAATTTGCAGATTTCCTCTGTTGTACAGAACTGGTTTTGTTTAAAGCAATTCCAGTTGTCTACCTAGTTTGCTCTTGTTTCCTGGACTTTGGGTCTTGACTCCCCCGCTCCCCAAATATAAAAGCTTTGTCCTTTCCATTGTTCTGAAGCCTTTTCCCTAGCAGATACATAGTCTTAGATCTTACATTTAATTCTTTAATTGATTTTGAGTTGATATTTTTCTAAGTGTTAGAAGACAGCAGTCTATCCCCTTCTCAGTGTGGACACCCAATGTTCCCAACACTATTTATTGAAAAAAAAAAATCTGTCTCTCCACTACTGCACGTTCTTAGCACTTCTATTGAAAATCAGTTTGCTATAGATGCCAGGGTTTATTTACAGGCTGACTATTCTGTTCTCTGGGATATTTTTAGCTATAGAGCTTCAAGAGTCATTATAAACTATTATAAAGGAGCCAGATTACAGTGAATGATTAAACATATAAGAGAGGATAATTTAAAGAATTCAGCGACATTAACAATGTCGGCTTAAGATAATTACGAGCCTAAGTGATATAAGCAGGAGAATTCAAAACAAAGCAGACAAGCCAATAAGAAAGAGAGATGATTCTATAATAAGTGTGATAGTGCCATGTGCTTCAGTACAGCCGGGAGATCTATGACACTCAGGGCACAGTAGGAATGAGACAAGCAGTTGGGAGGGCATGATCTCTACACCCACATTGTTTGGCTTAAATCCTAGCACCAGTTCCTAGCTATGTGATTACAGACAAACTGCAAAACCTCTTTTCTGCTCATGTCTGCATGCATGTGTGGTGTGTGTGCATGTGTGTATGCATATGGGGGGCTCACGTGTGTGCAGATATATATGCACATGAGTTTGAAGGCCAAATGTTGAGGGTCTTCTTCAATTATTTTTTGTGTAATTTTTTGAGATAATGTCTCTTACTGAACTTGGAGCTGACTGATTTGCTAGTCTGGACTAGCCAAATAGCCCCACAGATTCCCTGGCTTCACCTCCATAGCTTTGACATTACATGTATGTGTGTTAGCATTATGGGTGAGTGCCAACATGCCAAGCTTTCCTATGACTGCTGGGATTCAAACTCAAATCCTTATGGTTTCACAATAAGCATTTTACCACTGAGCCATCTCTCCAGCCGTCTCTGCAAAATGGATAACTTCTTTATACCAGAATTACCTCTCTAGTAAAATCAAACTATAATAGCATTATGTAAGCTTGTTATTTTTGAAATATGATGAAATAATATTGTGAAATATGTTACATAGACTCCGTTTTACTGAATTTATTATACATATGTATACTGGAAGTATCTAGTAGTATAATATAATAGTAAGCTCTAAAAGTAAGAAATTATTGTTAGGAGTAATATCTGGAATTTGCGGTGGCACAGTTCTATGTGAATACACAAGAAATCAGTGATTTATTTTTGTGTTAGTCTGTGTTCTCTTCAGCTAGGCTTCTTTTATTCAGCTTTGGGGAAGGAAGGCAACTATGCATACTATCTACATTCCGTACATGAATGCCTCATTGGAGAAATTTAAAAAGACCTTCAGGGAGCCCACTAAGCACACTGGAATGATTTATCTAATTTATTCTGCACATCTGTAGCAGTTACCTTCTCATTGCTGAGACAGCCCACCAAACCAGAAGCAGCTTATTGTAGGAAATAGTTGATTTCAGGCTTCCAGTCTTAAGAGCAGAGGACAGGCAACACATCTTGTCACAGCAGTTGGAAGATAGCAGCAAGAGTGAGCTGGCTCTGAACACCCAGTGGGCTGGATTAATCAAACTCATAGCTCACCCCAAGTTTCATATCTCTTCCAGCAAGGGTCCATCTCCGAAAGGCTCCACCAGCTGAGGATTAAATATGATGCTTAATCACAAACTCATCAGGCTATGGGGTGACATTTCACATTTAAACCTTCACAATATTTGTATGGATTGCTACCAAATTCCAGGAACTCTACTAGGGCCTGCTAAACTTAAAAAAAAAAAAAAAAAAAAAAGGATATGACACAATTCCTGCTTTGAGACTCCAAAATGAAGGACACACATATTATATGCAAGCAGCCCATGAAAAAAAATTCAGTAATCCAAAATCAACTATGGATCATGACTCAGATACTGTGGACATCTGCAATGACTAAGTAGAGCCTATTAGTCCAGGCCACCAGCCAGGACTTCTAAGGCAGCAAGAGGTTTCCCCACACTGTTTGTGTGAGAAAGGAAATCATGCAGTCGGTCTCTCAGCCTACATTAAATAGGAGAGGCAGAGGATGTGTGCAGCTCCCTGACTCAGCTGAGAACCATCTCCGCACTGGGATCTCCACAGAGGGTGTGTGGTAGGAGACGTCACGAGCCCTGTCTCCAATAAGATAATGTTATTCCTTACAATGTTATTAGGCAGACATTCAGCCTTTATTTTTTTAAAAAATTACATGAAATGTGAGGCATGATCAAAGCAGCAATAGTAATTATAATATGAATGATAACAAATTCAAGGGTGATGAGAGGAACACTCCATAAAGACAGAATCATCAGGTCACCTGTAGCATAGGACTGAGATTCTGGGGTGAGTTGGATGGACCAGCTCATCTAGAGATTTTGAAGTATGGATCTCACAGCAACCTGAACATAATATCAAATGGTGAAGCTGTGATCAAACCAAATAAACTAAATCCAGGCTTTCAATTTTGACTGTTCATTGGATTACTTGAAGAGCTGTTTAAAATATATGGATTACTGGGTCATCCAAGAGAATATCTTATCATAATTTTGTGGATATAGAGTCCATTGTATTTTTAATACAGTTGAAAGTAGTGGGCAGCTTGGGTCTGGAACCACCACTATAAGAAGGGAGGGGAGTCAATGGACAAAGTCTTAGATACAGAAACCAATCATGGCATAATATGGAGGTTCAAGTGTGTTCTACCAACCAAGAGGGGCACCACTACTTGGGCATTCAATGAAATGTAAAAACATTGAGCCTCGACCCATTAGAATCTACATTGTGACTAGTTTTTCCATGATTTCTTTGTATATTAAAATTTGAGAATTTGTATTTATATGATTACAGTCATCTCCTAGCTGCTCTTCCTGTTCTTACCGTTTCTTCCCTGGAGTTTATACTCCTGTGCTTATAGAGTCAAGGACTAAGCAGACCTCATATCTGAGCTTGCTTGAACTGACCTAAAGACAATTTTCTGAACTAAGAGAGGGCAAACGCACAAACTATTGGAAAGACCCTAGAAAGCAGAGAACACCAAACTAGAAATTGAACATGGGAGAAACCGCCCTGTAAATACCTTCTGATGGTATTGGATTGGCACTAAATTCCAATAATACACTCAGGTATAAAGGAAAACCAAGGCAGTTGCAGGAGCGGAGCTTTGTTTATGAAGAGGATCTAATGTTGAAATGAAAGACCTCTTCACCAGTCTGGTTGCTGTAAACCAAACAGGAAATGACAATGAAAGCAACTAACATTAAGGTAAATGCCTAATACTGACCAAGTATCTATGAAATTTCTCAGTAAATGATTGAGTAATGCCAAACCAACAATACCTGGAGTTTTTATTTATCCTAAACTGCAGAAATTAAATATCCATTTCTATGTCAAAAATTAAAATTCACCACTAATATATACAGTTAACACATGCCAAGAAAAAAAATTAAATAGAGTTAAGGTCAGAAAAATGAATCCTTAGCAAAGATTAGAAACATATCAAATATATACAAAGGAACATTAAGGACTCAAGGTTAGTTTTTCATCATCTACAAACATATACATCCTCTCATTTAATATCCTCAAAACCCCAATAAAAATATGAATTACCTATTGTCATATTTTTTTCCTGAAGAAGTACTTGCTGTTCACAATAGACCTGGAGCTACTCAAACTCACATAAAAATTTAGTGGCATTCATTCTCTTGCCAAACCAAAACCAAAACCAAACCATTTTGGTCTAAATCTCAAACACCTCTGCCCCTCCCAATAAGATAGCCCATCTATTCGCAGATTAATCATATTATTAATATATTCGGACCTTTTTCTATTTTATTACTATTTCCTTACCTAAAGAATTTGAGGGAAAGCACCTGCATTTCTGAATGGCTAGCTCCCGTATTTTGCCACTGGGAAAGGGTTTTCTGTTTCATTGCCCCGCTTCCCTTCAGCAGAAAGAAGCAATCTCTTCAAACTATAATCCCAATTCCTTTCAAAGGAAAATTGTGTTTTGTTTGTTGCTATTGACAGAGCCCCAGTGCCTTCTCAAATCAAATTAATTCTAAAACAAATCAGAGTAGGTTTTGTTTGCAGCCATGAACACTATGTGAAAGGCAGGGAGTCTGTGTTGGACCTGTGTGAGACTTCAAGCAATTAGTGAGTCACAGTTATGATTGGGGGTTACTATTTTAGTCTCTAGCTATAAATATAGAAGAATTCTCTGTTTCTGCTTGTTGTGAATTGTTTATTTGTTGGTTCTGATTTGAATTGAACACTGATTAGCATAGAGAAAGCAGCTCCTAAAATGAATGCCAAACACTTAAACGACAATTATGGAAATGAAATGAAAACTTAATGTTGGGAGATTTTGGTACCCTGCAGGAGAACATCTGCCTGCCAGCCAGGTGGGTACATGTGTGTGGCATAAGAGGAAGACTGCACGCTGACCTGACCTTTGTCAGGGACATCGGGGGCTATATGAAGCATTTTTGGTCTTGGATAAAAAGAAATAGACAGAGGGAGACAAGGCTCAAATAAGAGGGACATATTTTAATTTCAAACCCATAAAAAGAATTAAAAGCCATTTCTGGCTATGAGAAGGGGCACATTAACATAATTATTCCATTTCTGTACAATTAGAGGACATCTGTTTGGTATTTGCAGAATTCCTTTTATAACTCCAGCCAAAACTTTACACCATATTAGGGATATTCAGACCCCGCTTTTCACCTGAAGTGATCTTATTTTTCTTTGTTTCTAATTTCTGTATTTAGCATTAACTCATATTCTTTTTAATAAAAAATAATTAATTAATTTATTTATTTAAGAGAAAGAGAAGGGGAGAGAGAGGGAAATGAGGGCAGAGAATGAGATGAAGGGAGAGAGAGAGAGAGAGAATGGTTGTACCAGGTCCCTGCTGCCACCAGTGAACTCCAGACACATGTGCCACTTTGTTTATCTGGTTTTACACGGGTACTGTGGAATTGAACCTGGGCCATCAGTCTTTACAAACTAGCACCTTTTACTGCTGAACCATTTCTCCAAACTTAACTCATATTCTTTACCATAACAAACTTTTTCATCATTTTTAGAATGAATACAAAAATCATCTTTCTTGTCTTCAAAAACCAATTCTCTTAGTTGCCTGTCTCTTCTCTCTTCCCTTTACCCAAGGCCTTTAGATAACCCTCTACAGGCAACACGGTTTTAACAGCCAGAAAAAAAAAATGTCCATTCAATTCTATTGATAGGATTACTCCAGAGAAGGTAAAATTCACCCAGAACCACCCTCTTCTTTGAACAATTAGGAACAAAAATTTCATGGCGCTCATTGACATATACCCATCAAATTGTTCAATGTTTGGCTCAATATGAATCAATGGAATTATTTTAATTAAATTGGAGAATTACAAAGAAAATGCTAGAATGGCAAAAGAAAAGGTTCACTGCATATGCATGAAGAACCCATCTTTAGCACCGTGACTATGAAATAGTGCTTTTGCAGTTGAGTGTCTAGGCACCCTACAACTGGTAACCCATATAAACCAAAATACAGTTGCTAAATGAGTATTAAAATATTCCTATTTTCAACAAAAATTATGAGCCACAGTGAAGCTTCAATGTACCACTGTCTTCAACCACAGTACAATAATTAAAGGTAGAAATTGGCAGACCCAGTTCTGAAATCAAGTCTTACCATTTACCAGTGCTGTTCCTCTGGTCAAGCCATTGGCACCCTCAAAAATACACTTTAATTGGAAGAAGTAGCAGTGCCTCCACTATGCAGCTATGGTGTAGGAGCCTGTATTATGAGGCTGCAGGGTGTTACTCAGAAAATAATTGATTGGACACTTGCACACCGTGGGCATACAGAGTAAATGTTCTCTGATTCTATTTGGCTCTTCCTTGAGGGTGGTGACAGGTCCAAGGAATTAGTTGTATCAGCATGACTTCATCTGATGAGCAGTACCATTTCCTTCTCTATGGCAGCACCATTGTTTTTCACCCACGTGGCTCAAATCAAGAGCACCGAATCCATCTATCATCACCATAAGTAGCTTGTCATAATTCTCATCCTCAAATCCCTCCAGGAGTATCCTACTACCTCCTCCCCAGCTACTCTCTTATTTCTCTCCTTCCTTATGTGGTAAATTCCCAGGCAGGGCATGAGCTTCTACCCTGTAGAAGCTATCACTTCTGCTGCAAGTTTCTTTTGCATTCACCTATTTCCATGTGGCCTCTGTCCCCATCACCTGCAAAACCCATGTGTCCAGATCTCTGATGTGACCTACAGTGTTCCAAGTCTATCAGTCCATGCACAGCCCTGACTTCTTTGACCTCTTGGGAACATTTGACTTAGATGGGGTTTTACACTCTCCTGTCTACAGGCTCATTCCCTAAGAGACTCAATGATATCAAATATATGTTCCTTTGTATTTTTATATCTATAGTACCAAATTCCAAATTTCCCACTAATGCATAAATTATTGATGTTTCTAATTGGCCTCTCAACCTTAGCATATTTTGATATTGACTCTTAAGTGTCAACAACTGTTTTTCGGTAAGTAGCATCAATGTACGTATCTCCTCTCAGAAAAGTCTATTTTTAAAACTGAATTATAAACCTTTCCTCAGCTCATTCGTTTTGCCCTCAGGTATCTTCTTATTCTTTAAGTACCACCCACACTGAGCACCTTTCTGATCTTGAAGCACACAACATAGTTCATCTCGGGCCCTTTATCTTTGATTATCCTTTACTTTTGAAGGTCCTTCTGCTTCCCTGCAATGACCTTCTCATATATCTTGATAAACTTTGATCCTTCACATTCCAAATATCACTTTCTCATAAAGGTCTTTCGTGAACACATTACCTCATAAGGAACTCTCCATCGTTTCTTTTCCTTTAACCTTCTTATACCTGGCTGTACAGTTTTATTTTTTATAATTACATGATCTGTTTACTTACTCACTTGATTGGTAGGTAAATATCTCGCTTAACCATCAGAATTTAAGCTCCATTAAAATAAGATCTCCATCTGTTTTTCCCCACTGAGTTCCCTAATTATAAGACACTCTCCATCACCATCTTAAAGTAAGTAAATAGACAACATTACCCCTGAGGTTTATGCATAGAAAATACTATTTGATTTATTTATTAAACTGCTAGTTTCATTTGTATCCTGAATGCTTGTGAAATTCAAATACTCTTGAAAGCAGAAGTATAAAAGTAGTAGGTCTGGCCATACTATTCACAACCAGAGTCCCCTGAGGACAGTTACTTGTGCTAACAACTCAATTCCCTGAGTTGTAAAGTGGTGATAATAACATCTGCCATCACTCACCTAGAGAATTGTCAAACAGGAACAAAACTATCACTTCTCACACACCTGCTGCATAAAAAACCCTCTGCTCAAATGCATGTCTCTCACGCATCTCCCTTCTGAATTATTACAATGACTTTTCTAACTCATTTCACCAACTTCTTACTCGATTTATTAAAGAGAGCTCTGGGATAATTTTTTTAAAAAATATAAATCTTATCCTGTATCTCCTAATGGTGAGAATAACCTTCTGTGACTCCTTTCAACTACATAATGAAGCTTAAATTGCTTTGATTTACAGAAACATTCCTTCCAGTTCTATAGAACCCTGCCACTGTTCCCCCATCTCAACCTCCTGTATCTGAAGTTCTCAACATATCAACTAGTTGCTGAGCCAAGGTAAACACAAGCCATGGGCTAGAGAGATGGATCAATGAATAAGGTGCTTGCCTGAAATGTTTCTTTCCCCAGTACCCAAGTAAAGCCACATGCACAAAGTGATGCATGCATTTGCAGTCCATTTGCAGTGTCTGGAGACCCTGGTGTGCCCATTCTCTCTCTGCTCTCTCTGGCTGTTTCTCTCCTCTCTCTCTCTCTCTCTTTCTCTCTCTCTCTCTTTCTCTGTCTCTCTCTACTTTCAAATAAATAAATAAAAATATTTTAATAACACAAACTATTTCTTTCCATTTTATTTTCCTCTATATGTCCTCTGCTTAGTGTCTCCCTGCCTCTTTTCTATTAGTTCTGTCCATTTATCCTACAAAGAGACATGCATACAAGTACCTATATGAATTATTTGCTTAAACACTCTGCAGAGTCAAGAAGTGTCAATACACTTGTATTTTTATATCTTTAATATGCAAACTCTTGATACATGGTAATATGTTTTGTTGTTTGTAACATATATTTCAAATTCCTTAGGTGATATGATCAAGTTTTTTATTATCTTCATATCTACAGGTAATGGACAGGTAAATGGTCTGTAAATGTTTATTCAAACATATAATTATCTTATGTCATAATTTTCACTTGTTGTTGTAATGCAATTATTATCAAATATTTACCAAAAATATTCATTATACAAATGTTGTTGATTAATATGGTCTATATTTACAATATTTGAGATTAATTTGATCTTTATACATGGCTGGTTATAAGTCTGCAAATATTTTTAATAGCACTTAATGATTTCATTCAGGTCAATGTGGTACCCAGTAGGTTTCCTAATCCATTTCATCTCAGTTATATATAAAAACAACAACAACAAATATATATATATATTTATATATATATATATATTGGGTATGGTTTGCAAGTATTTAAGAATTATATTAAAATATCATTTCCCTCCTGATTTTTTCTGTCATCTTCTCTAAAGAAGATATGAGGCCTTTTAGAACAGTTAGACTTCAAGTACTTGTATTATACCAATTGAGATAATAAGGAAAAACGATTGGTTGGGATCAGCAAAGGGCTACATTGATTTGCACAAGAAGGGCAGAGTGGGAAGTGTGGACAGTGTTGGTTGGGTGGTATAAGATAATAAGGATCAATAGGTGAGAGAGAGAGAAGGTAGTGGAGTCAATGACATAGAGGAAATTTTGCTTTGTGTTATAGCACCAGCTGTCTTATACTGAAAGAAACCATTTAATGATAGAGGGAAGATTTGTTTTGGTTCACAGTTTCAGAGGCTTCTATACATGATCCACTGGCTCCATTGTTTTATGTCTGTTTCAAGATGGGATGTGGTGGAGCCAAGATAGCTGAGAAAGAAAGAGGGAGGGAGGGAGGGAGGGAGGGAGGGAGAGAGAGAGAGAGAGAGAGAGAGAGAGAGAGAGAGAGAGAGAGAGAGAGAGAGAGAGAAGCTTGTACCAGTGTTCCTTATCCCCCTTTGCTGTTTCTTCCTGGTCCTATTCGACAGTGTTGCCAACATTCAGAGTAGATCATCTTTCTTAGTGTTGGGCCCCAGCCTGACTGAGCAACCTTAAGCTAAGTTTTAGAATACACCTTGTTCCTGTTTGCTGAGTTCCCTGTAGCTGATAAGCTTTTTCCTGCTTTTTAGGTTTCACTTTACTGGCGATGTAACCAAATACCCTGCTGAATGGCTGTAAAACAATGCACCCTAGGGAGACATAACTTGCTCTGCTATACTTTGCTGATTGGTTCCTGCCAAAAAGTTTAAATCCTATTACTTAAGAGGAATAGGCTGGACAATGCAGCCTGTGGTTGCAAAAGAGACTTTGAATGCCCAATAAAGTAAGATTTGCCTGACATTTCTCCCGGTTGTGTGTGTCTGTCCAACTGTACGCCTCACCTCTTCCCAATGGAGCCTTTTCTCCTGCTTGCCAGGGAGACATGGGCTAACAGCTGGGGGCCAGGGGTCTGTGACCCCCCAACACTTAGTATATCATCTCTGGAAACAGCCTTAAAGAACACCCAGAAGTATGGATTCCTGATTGACTAGGCATATCTGAATGCTATCAAGTGGACAATCCCGAGATTAACTATCAAAGGAAGAAAGTGATGTTTTTGGAAAGGGAGCACTGAGAAGTCACACATAAATGAGAATCTAATATAGGAGAGAAAAATCACAGGGGCCAAACCAAGGTATCAGAATGGCAATTATGATCTGATATCAAATATGATGATCACACTGATATAAGAATAGCTGGTATGGGAAAGAGGAAGAGGAAAAAGGGCAGCATCAGGAGGAGAAGGCAGAGGAAGAGAAGAAAAGAAAACATCCTAGTAACTCACATGGGGGTGTCAGAAAATGAAATGCTGAGCCATTACCTGAACTGTTTCAATGGGGCAGCAGGGATGTACCTTTAGCGTGAGTCTGGCCTGTTAAAACTCAAACACTTGGCTATATGATGTGGGCCAAAAGCCCGAGTTCATCATGTCTTGTAGTTTCCAAGAAGTGTGCTGGGGTCCTTAGAGCTGCTTTAAACAAAGCCAGTCCTAAAATGCTGGATCAGATCTTCACACCTACAAATTGTCATTTATTCCACAACAGGATTGTCACAAAATGCCTTATAGCAGAACCAGCTTCAGTTAACCCAGACGTTATAGAGCGTGGCAACATTTCATCATGAAGGGAGAGGAAAAGGGCAGAGTCAGGAGTGATACCAAGTATTTAAGCCTAAGTGATGGGAGGCATGATGATTTAAATAAGTGATTTATGTAAGTGGGAAAAAACTGATTATTTCAGTCTAAAATATATGATTTTGAGGACATGAAATAACAAATGCAGCCTTCAGGAAAATGACCTACCAGATATTGAAAAATCTTAATTTAGAAAATATCTGCCCTTAGGATTCAGAATTTAGGTTGATAAATAAAGCAAGCATGGTGAGCATGGTGAGCAAAAGAGAGAAAGCTTATTAATTTATCAAAATGTATCTGTGTGTGTTCTGTGTAGTATTTTGTGTATGCACATGTGTGTGCAGAATTGCACCCCTCATGCACTTGTATGTGGAGGCCAGAGCAGGAAGGCAGATGTCCATTTACTGCCCATCCCCATAATTTTTCCTTGAGATGAGATCTCTCCATCAACCCAGAACTGCCGTCTATGAGAAAGTCCCAGTGATTCTCAGCCTCCCTCCAATTCCCATGACGTCATGAAGGTTTCACTAAAAAATTTGTGGGAGATTTTTAGAATTCATGTTTTCACCCTTCATGAACAAGGATGTGCATTTCTAAGCAAGGCTAGTTTATCTGGTCTTCAAAACACAGATATATTAGGAGGAGAGCTAAAAGAGAAAGAAAAAGAGTTGAAATCTCAGAGACATTTGGCATGGGGAAGTAAGTCATACTGACATTGATGCCAAAATATTAGGG
This sequence comes from Zapus hudsonius, assembly GCA_004024765.1. Taxonomy (NCBI): domain Eukaryota; kingdom Metazoa; phylum Chordata; class Mammalia; order Rodentia; family Dipodidae; genus Zapus; species Zapus hudsonius. Next base: position 66,593 of record PVHP010000486.1, read on the forward strand.
CAGAAAAGTGAGAGTCTTGATTTTTATAAGTGAAGAAAATACTGTCAGAGAGAAGTATATATTGAATCGTTAGTTAGAGTTGCAGCTCACAACAAATTCAAGACATGACAATTAACAATAACTGCTGGTCATCAGGTGCCCTTGAAAAAAATAATACAATACTGGCAAAATGTATATATTCTTTAAGTCTTTTTTTCTAGTCTCCTCCAATGTGACCAGTGGTCATTTCCTACCATGGGAATACGGATATAAGAGGGGAAATACATGCATTTCAGAGATTATTGGTCAGTGGATTTGAATTGAAAATAATTTCTGGAGACTTGAAATGTCACTATGATCTATCACTCAGAATAAAGTCATTTGTAATTATTGTGTCTGACACAGGTGGTCTCCAAATTAAGCTTGTGGACATCTCCTCTATTCCATGCATATGTTTCCATTTCCTAGTATAAAGTCGGTAGGGATACTAAGAAATTAGAAGACTCCCTACAGTAACTCCCTCAAGTATATAAAGTGTTCCTGCAGTAAATACCATATTCCAAAATCATCATAACAGATCTTTCAGTTTAACTCTGATATGTGAGCCTAACAAGAGCAACTTATCTTTCCCTTGGAAATCACTGAAACTCTTGTAAGAAATTCTCTGCAATTCTCTAAAAACGTTTCCAGGATTTCCTATGAGTTTTCATTAGTAAAATGACAGCATTCTTTTCTTAAGATATCAGCTGTCTGGCCAACTCAGACACTGTAATCAATAGCATTGATTCTCACCATGAGGCCATAATGGGAGAGTATTAAAATCTATTCCAGTTTATCGGTGTAAACATCGCCATATGCACAACTTCTTGATTAGAAAGTTGAATCAAATAGTCCCAGAAAATAAAGGTCCAAATTGCACATGAACATGCTTATCTCAGGAAATAACTAAGGAGAACCTGTATGTCCATGAAATATAACAGGACCTAACTAACATAAACCTGTTAAAATAGCTCTTCCTTGCATAGATCCTGGACGTAGCTGCTTCTGACTGGCCATCCTCACCAGACTCCAAATAAAATGAAATTAACTAAATTAACATTGAATGAGATTATAAGACCCAAGTTTGATTGCCAATGCCCATGGGAGGCATAAATGATGATGAATACTTTTAGTCCCAGTGTTAAGGAAGCAGAGACAGATGGTAGATCCCTGGAGCTCTCCTACCAGCCAGGGTAGCCTGCTTGGTGAGTTGTTACAGGTCAATGAAAGAAGAAACTATCTCTAATAGGTATATAGTGCCTGAACCTGGAAACCCTAGGATTTCCTCTGACTAAAACACACATGTGCACATACTTGCATTTCACTACACACACACAAAGAAAGAAAGAAAGAAAGAAAGAAAGAAAGAAAGAAAGAAAGAAAGAAAGAAAGAAAGAAAGAAAGAAAGAAAGAAAGAAAGAAAGAAAGGAAAGATGCATGTTCCAAAATACATTGTGGGAAGCAATAAAAACTTAGAAAGTATTGTAAAAAGATGGTCTGAGTACAAAACAAAATTGTCTCTTTTGTCCTAGAAAAAGTGACTAGAATATAGATTGGAAATCAAGCAGCATTAAGTGTTCCAACTTCTATTAAGTAGAAAGAACTGTAGTGACAGGGACTGAAACTGGAGAATTCATAGATAAGATAGGCAATAGATCCATTCCCTTCAGCTTCCAATTCCAGCAGGTGCAGGCAGTAAATCTCACCTTGACCCACTAGACCCAGTGCAAGAGGTGTATTCTGTCCCCCAACCCAAATCCTCAGAACCAAAAGTTGCTCTGAGTACAGGGTAGGGGAGTGACAGGAGGTATTGCTTTGAATAGAATATGAGATTGCCATGATCAAATGTGTACTGCTAAGTGTTAAAAACCTGTTGTAGCACTTGCTTAATTACAGAAAGTGACTTTATTGAAACAAAGGTGGTGTTATTAAGGAATCTGACTACTGAGCAGGGAGAGATGTGGGCAGAACGCTTTGTAGTTACTGAGAAAAATAAACTTTCTTCTTTCCCTGAGAACTGAGATCCCTTATGTAAATAATTATGAAAACTGAATGTCGATCAATAAAAGAAAGGATAAATAAATCTGTATACTATATGTCCCTGGTAGCATACAGATAGTATAGGCAAGTGTTCAGAAGAAAGAAATATGGTATAAATAATATTATTGATTATAAATATTTCAAAACATGATGGCTGAAAGAAAAGAACTGAAGGCCAAGTACACATGAGACCATGTATGCCATTCGTATGTATGTATGTATGTGTGTGAATGTGCATATGCATGTGTATGTATAATTCATAGTAGTTTTCTATTTGGGGAACAAAAAAATAAAAAATATAGAAGTCATACCTAGAGGATTTTAATTAGGTATGATTTATGTATTAAAAATAAAATATAATAATAAGAATAAATCTTACCTGATAAAACATAAGGCCAAGAGCTATTTTACCAAAGTAAAAATAGTGATTCATCCTAATGATGAGTATTTAAGCAACTGGCATGTTTTTTTTCTCTTTATTGGCATATCTATTGAACCACATTATGGGTTTCATCTGATACTTCATACATGTACAGCATTCACTTTGTTCATATTCAGACCCTCCCCTGACTTCTGATCCCCTTCCCCTACCATCATTTTCTTTATATTTCTCTATACTTATTAAGCAAAATTCACCCTCCAAAAATAATTTGAATAAAGGAAATGGGCAGGTTGTGGTGGCGCACGCGGCGGTAGGATATGGGCTGGAGAGATTGCTCAGTGGTTAAGGCACTTCTTGCCTCCAGTGCCTAAGGCCCTGGGTTCAATTCCCCAGGACCCAATATGCCAGACCCACAAGGTGGTGGCCCTGGTGCTCTCTCTCTCTCTCTCTCTCTCTCTCTCTCTCTCTCTCTCTCTCTCTCTCTCTCTCTGTATTTCTCTGCTTGAAAATGAATAAATAAAATATTTTTTAAATAAAGGGAAATGGAATGTGAAAATCAATTTATAAAAGAAGAAATGATAAATAAATATATAATCATCTCCACAAGAGTAATATAAATTCTAACAGAAGGAGGACAATGACATATTCTTTCCCTACATATTGATTTTTTAATTATAATAATCAAGGTAGAGTGAATATTAGCATGATCCTCTGGGCAGCATTTTGGCAAGAAATATAATGAGTCATTTGAGGAGCTCATGACAATGTATGCATAAAACATTTCCAAAAAATTATGCAGCATAGCCTTAATTGCACTAATCTCCGAAGTTTGGGATCAAGTGATATCTGCTAACCTATACTAATACATTTTAATAATGTCCATGCATTATTTATATCATAATCATACATAGGTATGTAGACACACAATATTTAAAATTTGTACTTTTCTACTTTAGTAATTCTACATGTAGGAACCTCTTATAAGGAAAGGATAAGAGAGCTTGTTGAGGATTGAGAACAAAGATATCCATGGCAACATTATTCATAACGGCACAAATCTGGAAACAACCTTCATGCCTAACAATAAGAGAATGTGTAAATACACTATTAGACAACCGTATGATGGAAGAGAAAGTAGCCCTTTATTAAAAAAAAAGGTGTTTTCAATACACATTGAATTGCATGAGGAAGTTCTCCTGATATGGTACCATGAAGAACAAGCAGGCAGATAAAGAGGGATGAATTAACAGATAGTCCAGGAGCCTAAGCAAGCTTGAAATCCATGCATTTGTAGAGACATCAATCAGCAGGGCTGTGGGATATTTTTCTGCTTGTATTCAGTACCCCAGGCAGAGGCACGCAGAAAAAAAAGAAAGAAAGAAAGATAATTTCAGAAAAGTAAATGCAGTGCCAAATGTAATAAACCTTGTGTTTTCTAAGGCTTTGCGTTTCCGCTTATGATCATTTTTGCCAAATGCACCCATTTTCAAAAGTCCAGTGAACGGAAGGTCCAGAAATCCCACTATCCTTGGAGTTACTCTAACCATCACGTTTTCAATCACCTTGTCACATGCGGAGATAGAAATCTGTGTCCCCAGCAGGCCACTACTTATGTTTGAGGGTACAGGGAAAGCTCTGAGACCTCACTCAGGCCCTAAGAGATTGGCATGCACATGATCACCTTTTTTTATATTTTATTTCTTCATTTTCAAGAAGAGAGAGAGAGAGAGAGAGAGAGAGAGAGAGAGAGAGAATGCACCAGAGCCACCACCTGTGGGTCTGGCTTATGTAGGACCTGGGGAATTGAACCTGGGCCCTTAGGCACTGGAAGCAAGTGCCTTAACCACTGAGACATCTCTCCAGCCCTGATCACCATTTTTTTTTCTAAATGAGGACTGAAGAGATGGCTTAGCGATTAAGGCATTTGCCTGCAATGCAGGACCAGAGTTCGATTCCCCAGTGCCCATATACAGCCAGATGCCCAAGAGGGCGCTTGAGTCTGGAGTTCATTTGCAGTGGCTTGGAGGCCCTGGTGTGCCCATATTCTCTCTGTCTGCCTCTCTCTCTCTCTCTCTCTCTCTCTCTCTCTCTCTCTCTCATAAATAAATAAATAAATATTTTTAAAAATGATACAAAACCAAGTTCCTCCCCTGCTCTGCTCTGTCATGACATTTAAGTCCCTTCATCTTCACTGTCCTTGTTCTTCCGGTTGCTGTCACTTTGGTAGCTCTCCAGATGGAATCAAGCCTCCCTACTAATTATTTTTATGAGAAAGATAAGCCTTCCACTCTGACCACTCTCTCTTTTTATGAGATAGTGATATGCTAATTGCAATTATCAAGCAGAATTCAAGCCAGGTTCATGTATCCGTAACTATCTTCAAGTATATCTTTGCAAAGGACACTCTATGTTCAGATCTCACTCTTAAGTACTTTGGTTTGAAGCTGTGTGATGTAAACAGTCGTCTGAATATAATTGTGTCAATTATATGTCTATTCTAGTTCTTTTGCCTGATTTCTCCACCATTTCTGAAAATTCCAAAAGGAGCAATGCTTCCTTCAAAGTTGTTCCAACACTTCAACACCAGACCAAAGTTTCCATCTGGGTCCTGATGTTTGATAAAACCTTGGGAAAGCTTTTTAAATTTTGTCCCACCTTGCCTTTGAAGCAGAAAGCTCCAGGTGTTACCACTTTCATAAAGGGGAACAAAACTGGCTACCTCTAGAGCAATTCATAACTTCTACCCCACGGACTGATCCAGTATGACCACCGAGGAGGATTTCCAGTGGATTGGGGACAGAGAGGAGGGAAATGGAGGTACCATCATAAGATTTGCTCGTACAATGTATCTAATTATGGATAATAAATTTTTCTTTTAAAGATCACTTCATGCTCCATAAGCTCTTCTTTATCTCCATGAAGCGTCACTGTAGTTTCTGACCCTGTCTGGTCCCCATATAACAAATATCACCATTAGTGACATGCATGCTTTTCAAGAGCTTAATGATGCTACTAATAAGCACCTTTAGTTTCTTCAATACCTGTTCCTCATTTATCATTCTATTCTCTTGGCTTCCCAAATTGCCACAGTCCGTGGACTTGTCATGTGTACTTGCATCACTTTAGCTTAATGTCATCCTGGTAGCACCAGCTTACATAGTACAGTTAGCTGGCTTTCTTGTCATCATTTAAAGATAACAGGTAACTTGAACATGTTAATAGGCTTAAGTGGCAAAGCTAAAAGAGAAAGAATTAAAAATATGAAAGTGGAGGAGATATTGATGAATCTAGATTCTTTTTTTATTTTCTGTGCAATGCAATTTGAACTAGAGTAAAAGTAGACTCTCTATTAATGTCCAAGTAAACTCTGCTGAAGAAGACCCTGCAATTCTGAATCTCTGAATTATGCTCTTGGATGTTCTCATCAACTTCTCTATTAGATTTAAAAAATGTAAATGGACAATGAGAATAAAGGGAACTCGTTTTTATCAATAGTCCCTCTGTTGTCTATTACTAATCTGCTTTTTCCACTAGCTCCTTCACCTTAACCTAAAAATATACTCAAGTTATTATCCTAAAATGAAGTCACACTGAAGGTAAGTAGTGCCTTAGAAAAATAGAAAGGTTATAAAAAGGAAAAGCCCAGAAGAAAGAGAGACGGATGTCAGGGCCTTTGACCAAAGATTTCTGCCAGAGGAAGAAGCAGACACAAAAGAATGACCAGGAGTTGACTTTTCTTCTGAAATCTGGTAGGTGAAAGTGACATAGACTTATTTACATTCTTCCTGTTGAGACTCTGTCTTTTTTTAAAAAAAAATTACAGTTCAATGAGGTTCTTGGAACTGACAATTTAAAGTATCATTCTTATTTGAAGGAAGCTGCTGCAAACTTCTGCTGGTTATCTAGCCAGCAGCTGTTAACCTTCTCCTCTGATATAATAGAAAAAGCAATGAGTTTACTTGAGAACATAAACAAAAGTCGAAGCCATCGGTATGTTCATAGAGTGATTTTGGAAATACCTTACTGTAAAGGTCAGCTTGTAAGAAAAGTATGCATGTTTCCAAATTATTTGCATCTTTTTGTTTTGATATTTGAAGATGATTTTGTAAATCACAAATAATTGCACTGAATGAAGAGTAAAGCCATCTATCTTCCAGAGAGACCACGCTCCACCTCTGTCTTGGTCACTGCTATGGAAATAAGTAAGGTTGTATCCTGAAAAGAAGCAAACTGGTGGCTGCTGATGCAAACACACGCTGGTAGTGGACTCTAGGACCAAGCACATGCTGACAAGCACTTTACCACTCAGTTATATCCTGGCCCCAAAGCAGCCATTTTTTAAAGTCCAAGAATGGGGATGGGTGGGACTTAAGGTCAGAACATCATAGCCAACACAGCCCATGAAAGAAAGCCCATTGACTTTTCATTATCATCTCCTTGCCCAGCTTGTCATGCCAAGTACAGAGAAAGAAGTGTATTCCAAGGAAGATCCCACATGTGAGTAGCCCATAAATATTGAAAGTTCTCAGCTTCCCTTCCTTTGGCAATCAGACATTCATCTGGAAGCTGTTCTTTCATGACCTCTTTAGAAGCTACCAGATTATGACTTTAGCCTTCTAAAAAAAACTTGAAGATATTGCATGTTCCCTGAAGGTGGGCCAGAATATTTCAGTTTCCTCATCCTTTAATAAAATTCTGTGTGGCTTCTCTCATCTTCTAATCTAACCCATCCAGTATCATCTGAAGCAACTCCTACAAATCTGAGCAAATTGCCCAGTTTAGGACAATAGGCAATGTCTTTTCAAGGTGATACTCAGAGACTCCATTCCTTTGAGGATCCCCTATTACCTCTCATTGTGAAGTTGTCTCCTTTGTAAAACATTTCAAACTCAAAAGATGCAGTTTGAAAATATATTTAGAATATTGGGGACATATGACAGTGGTGAGGCATTGCCCACTGTGTGTAAGAGCCTGAGATCAATTCCCAGACATAAATTAATTAGGACACATTCAAGATTAGTCCCATAGGGCTGGAGAGATGACTCAGCAGTGAAAGCATTTGACTGCAAAGCCTAATGACCTAGGTTTGATTCACCAGTAGCATGTAGAGCCAGACGGATACACAAAGTGGTGCATGTATCTGGAGTGTACTAACAGTGCCTGGAGACCCTTTAATGCCATTCTCTCTCTCTCTCTCTCTCTCTCTCTCTCTCTCTCTCTCTGTCTTTCTCTGTCTTGCCTTGCTAAATAATATATATATTAATTAATCTTTTAATAATATTATATATTATTTAAATTAATCTTTTAATAATATTATGTATAATATTATTAAAAGATTAGCCCTATAATAGTATTCATCAATATTTTGATTGCTTTCTAGAAAAGCAAAAGTAAATTTTTTAACTTCTCATAAAAGCTTTCTTATAAAATCAGTGCTGGATGTTTCCTAAATCTTGAGCCAAAATCAAGGAAGTTAGATTGGATGGGAATATGATATTTATCTGAAAAGTTGTTGCATAAAAGAACTCCAATTTGCTCCAACAGCTGGAAGTTTGAAAATGAGAACAAGGGAATTAAACTGAATTACCACCTGCCAAATTAAGGGTAGAAAAAGGACTTGATTCTCATAAACTCTAGTTCAAGTCATTGCTACCACATAAAGCTGTCTTCTGCGTCAACAAGAGCATTGTATAAAGCAGTGAAGCAAAGGTCCAGAGTTGTCTTGCAAAAGGCTTGTTGAAATGGACAATCAAAACCACATTTCTCAGGCTGGAGATATGATTCAGCGGTGAAAGTGTTTGTCTGCAAAGCTTAAGGACCCAGGTTCAATTTCCCAGTACCCACATAAAGTCAGATGCACAAGGTGGTGCATGTGTCTGGAGGTCATTTGCAATGGCTGGAGACCCTTGTGTGCCTGTTCTCCCCCCCCCTCTCTCTTTCTCTCTCTCTCATCTCCCTCTTTCTTTCTCTCCCTCTCTCATAAATAGATTAATAGAAACCACATTTCTCTATATATCTTACCCAAACTTTATAAAGAGAACTTGTTGCTGCAGCCTAAATCGCCTCCTTTGTTTGGACACTCAGAATGAGAGGACATTTAATAAGCATTCTGCATCATGAGAAAGAGCTTGTAATTTTTGCTTTGACCTGTCATTCATTTTAATTTGACAAAACCACTCAACACACAATTCGGATAACACTAAAATGTCAATACATCTCCTCTGCAGACAGCTCCTTAATGCGCAGTTCCTTCATTTCCTGCATTACCATAAGAAAAGCCATTCAATTTACCAAAAAGCATGACAGCCAGTGGAAACTCCATTCTTCCTATGAGAAATTCATTAGCTCTTCCTACTAAGTCTTTATTGCCAATATCTCCAGCGAGTAACAAATTCCCCTTCACAAAGCTTTTATTGGTGTCCTTCAGAGGTCAGAGGCAGGAAGACTGAGGGGTAAAGATGACATTTGTCAATGTAACCTTTAAAAGTCCCATTTAAAAGACTTTGTGTGAAAGAGAAATCTCCAAAGACTTGAACTTTTGCAACTCAGTAAATAGTCACCAGCCATCCGCACTGAAGTCTCCCCATAGGAGCAATTTAATGAGTGAGAAGAAGAGTGTTTGTCATGATTTCCTTCTCGCTCTTTTGATCTCCTTACAAACAGGTACCTTTGCTCAAAGCAGGTAGACTTGCTCAAAAAAAAAAAAAAAGCTTGCCTACCGCTTGTTACTTACATAAAATAAGGCAACATTAATAACTATAATTTGTTCTATAGACTTAGAAAAAGTGAGACAATGTTTCCCACTTATTACTAACAGCAACTATGAGAACAAAGCTGGCACAGTTACTGCCATTCACAAATAGAGAGTCTTTCACAGAGACATTGGAAATGAAAATCCGTTACATAGTGATGATGCATCCAATTCTGTTTCCAAGTATTTCTGGCCTGATGGGCATCCTCCAGACAGAGAATAACTTTTCAATATGGTATGATAATCGTAGCCTACAACTGTGAGTTACAAACTTTTGCTCCTATATCATAAAAAATAATTCAGAAAGCTATGTAGCCTGTTAAAAATTTTGCTATCACCTATTTTTTTTCTAAAATAAAATTGAATAAATCTAAATGTAAATGACCTCTGGCATTCTTTAAATCATTTTATTTAATTAGGAAAGTTAATTTTGCATTTTCATTGTGGCCAGAGGAATCTAAATGGCTCCTGATTTAATATATGCCTTTATCCGTTTATCTGTTATATGAAACAGGTCTTCTTAAACACTTAGATTATACCTTTGATTTCATTGTAATTACATGCATTGAAAGCATATATATTATATATTTTAGTTTTTGAGCTTTCTGTATCCATTAGAATTTAGATGATAATATTGATAAATTTAGATAGAATATTATTCATTCAAAATACATTTTTTATTTTTAAATATTTGTTTATTTACTTGAGAGTTGGAGAGAAGAAAGAGAGAGAGAGAGAGAGAGAATGGGTGCATCAGGGCCTCATGTCACAAAAGACCTCCAAACACATGCATCACTTTGTACATCTAGGTTAACTGTACTGGGGAATTGGAGGTCGGATTTTGGAACCAAGTGCCTTTAATTGCTGAGCCATATCTCCAGCCCCAAAATTGATTTTTCAAAACAAAATTAGGGTTGGTAAGATGGCTCAACTGTTAAAGGGGCTTGCTTGCAAACCCTGACAGTCCAAGTTTGATTTCCCAGTACCCACAGAAAGCCAGATGCACAAAGTGGCACATGTGTCTGGAGTTCGTTTGCAGAGGCAAGAGAACCAGGTACACACATACACACTCTTTCTCTTTCTCTGCCCCTCTCTGTCTCCTCCTTGCTATCCTGGTTTCTCTCTCTTAAATAAATAAAAGAATACTTTAAAAAATAGTCAAACATTGACAGTTTTTAATATAAATATTATTTACATTAAAACACAGCTATCTCCACAGACAAGCAAGTCAAGAAGTGCCCATCTGTGCAATAGTGGCGCCCAAAACTAGGTGGGTAATCAACAGCTGACTAATTGGCTATGAGATCTTCTCAGAGGCAGGGAACCCCTGACTGGTAAGGGGACCCAAGGCAACCCTGAATGGGGATCAAGAACCCCATCTCCATGGGGGAGTCCTCACTAACCATTCATAGGTCCTCAGAAAGGCTACACCCTATAAATGCTCACCAACCTAGCAATATTTGTCTCAATTGACCAATAATAATCTCACTCTCCGTTAGAGACTCTGTTTGTATTTTTCTGAAATCAACAAGAACTGGGGACAATCGAACTCCACCAAAGGGGCCTGGTTTGATGAGGGACACCCAAGCAGGAGACATTTCACCTAAAACTCACCATTTAGAGCCCTGATGTAACCTCTTGGAAGTGGGATGACAAGCAAAAAAGATATTCCCACAGCAAGGCAGATAACCTGGGGAAGAACAATGAAGAGAGGCACCAAGGGTGCCCAAAATTGTCCAAAACACAAATCTACAGACTCTTATAAACCTAATAACTACGAAAAAATATAAACTCACCCACTGTGACTCAGGGAAATTTGCAGAAGAGGGAGCAGAAAGAATGTAAGAGTCATGGGGGGGAGAATAACTAATGCATAAGAGGGAATGTCATCATGGATTCAATGGCTTTATCTAAGAACCTATGATACTGAGCATATGGTTGTATTAATATATATACATATATATACATATATATATATATAATTTTAAGCCAAAAAAATTTTAAAAAAAAGAAAAAACACAGCCATCTCATGGTTGATAGATACCCCTGTTCTATTCTTAATCCATGAATATGTTATTTTAGGTGATCAGGAAACTATCTAGACATGACTTGTGATCCTGAGATGGAGATATTTTCCAGGATTACTGGGTACATGGAGAGTAGCCACAAGAGTCCTTATAAATGGAGGGGAAAGGGTCAAAGTTAGGAAAGAAATGCTGTGGTGACGGAGGCAAGGAGGGAATGGTGCACTTTGCTTTTTGAAGATGGAAATGAGCCACCGCACAGGCTTGACCTCTCAGAGCAGGAATAGCAGCAAAGTGGATTCATCCCTAGACCATTCAGAAGGAGGGCAGCCTTGCAGGGACCTTGAATTCAGTCCTGTAAAGTTCTGTCAGACTTCTGACCAGCAGAACTGTATGATAATGAATCTATATTGTCTTAAGCAGCTAAACTTGTTATAATTGATTGTAGCAGCTGTAGGAACCTAATGCAGAGCTTTTACATAAAGATGTGGCCATTTACGCTAGGACGATTATGGCTTTTGCTAGAATAAAAGCCTTAATATTTTCACTTTCTATATGTAAGCATAAACAGGTCTGTTCTTAATCATAGATGTTTCATTGCACTAGAACAGAGACACATAAGACTAACATAAGATAAGCAGAGACTTTGTCTAAGTTGGACATGTGCAGGGCAGGCACTTGGCTGGAACTGAGTCACCATTCTCTCTCTCTCTCTCTCTCTCTCTCTCTCTCTCTTTCTCTCTCTCTCATTTTGCTCATGGAGTATAGTGCTTATTTTACTGAGGCCTTGATCTTGAGTCCTACTTGGACTTTATAAAAAACAAAGAAAAGTAAGTAGTCTGGATGCCAAAAAATGCTTTTATTAAACATTCCTAAAGGGATAGAAAGGTTAATATCTGAGATGTGAATCAAAAAACAAAGATTTAGCAAGTCTAATAGATGTCTTTTAATTTTTCTGCTAATTTTTAATTTAAATGCATCTTGCTTACTTTATTAGGCTTGAGAAATAAATGAAGCAATGTTAATTGCAATATAAGTTTTTAAATATTAAATTTGGGTTTCAAAGCTTCTATTTTGTGCTGCAAGTATATTACTGAAAACATTGGAGTTGAACATAAACTCATTTATTTTATGGAAAATGTCTACATAGGAATTAATTAACAGAAAATAAGTAGCTAAATAAGACTTGTTTTATGTCACAAAGGACATAAGTGTGTTTTCAAAAAAATACTTTTTTAATTCAGATAAATATGTTAATACCAATCTCCATAACAACCTCTTTTTTGTTTGATTTTTTTTTCTGAATACTAATTCAGAACAACATGCAAGATGTTGGGAAATCAAGTAGCTAGGACATTTAATCAGTATGAATGTTATAAGCCTTTAAGAAATATTTCCTTTTTAGACACTTATATGACTTGACAGCTGACTGATGACAGAACAAGGAAAGCATTCTACCTAAGTCTAGCTTGATGAGCCGAGGAGTTCATAAAGGCTACCTTCCAGAGATTGGGTGAGGAGTTAGAGGAACATGGATGAATCAAAGGCAGCTACAACCCTCAATTTGTCTACCCAAGGAGAGTCATGACTCTGGAAACCTGCATCCCTAAAATCCTAAGCAAAACTTTCTGGCAGCTCAGCAGGTGGTAAAATCTCCATTGTTCAGGAACTGTTATGGTTAACTAAATCTCCAGGAAGAAACTTCTCAAGTCAGTCTTGTAAGTTTTGAGACATGAGCTTTGTTTACTTTCTGAGACTTGTTAAATTTATTGATATTCCGAGTCTTAATGAAGCATCCCTCCAGGAGGGAATGCTTGAATTTAGAAGTCAAAGCTACACACGGTATTAAAGAGCTAGAAGAAAAGACATGATGAATAAAACTGAGATCATAGATAGTAGCCATAAATATAATTTCAGACTGGTTTTGACAACTACCCCCCATGTCAGTTTTAAAGGACTTTCATATCTAACAGCTACAGAAAAGGGCTAATTATTGGTGCTCATTAAGACTGAAATTAAAAGTAGAGTACTAGTCTCTATGTATGATACAAGTGAGAGAACTCAGAAACAGATGGGTCAAGTGATCTGCCACAAAAGAAAAAAAAATTGGTGTGTGTGTGTGTGTGTGTGTGTGTGTGTGTACTCACGTGGAGATATTTCATCCTAGTCGTCCCACTGAGGCAGAACAAATTGGTCAAAATGAAGGATGAGTCATTTTGAAGTTAGCTTTGCATATATCACTATAAGAATATGGGATCAGTATTCCTTAAACTTCTTCAGTCAGTTGCTAGGGCAATAGTATAGTTGATACTCTCAATGGTTATGAATGAAAGAATCCTACGTCGACAGGGTCTACATAGAGATCAGATACTTAGGATGGAGACCATGGCAAGGCAAGCAGGATGTCTAGGAAACAAATATGAGGCAGTGTTCTGTCTTTGTGACTCCATTGCTGGGTGTGCTAGCACAGACCTGGAAAGCATGCTTCCTCAGAACTTACTCCATAGGTGCCTTATTTATCTTGTGTCCTTTTTGGCTGCTCCTGAATTTGATGGAATTTTGGTCCAAATCTAACATGTTTGTGTAGACTCAGCCTGTGGTTATCTCTTAATTTCTTAGAGATGTCATGGGGGTCGATGTGTATAACATTGGTCATAGAAGAACTATTGTTTTTCTTACCTGGGGAGTAAAGCCCACTACAAGTATAGTCAGATGGAAGGCCTTCCACACATCCTTTACCTCCCTTGACAACATAATAAACTAAATGGAATAATACACACAAAGGAACCCCAAGATTCATGTCACCATTATAAGCCCAATAGATGAAAGAGTGAGAAACCCAAGCATGGCTTTCTTCAGGAGTTTATAGTCTTTGCAAAAATAGATGAACTCTATACTCAATAAGAGTAAAATACTGTGGACTTGACAGGGTTTATTCAAAGATCAGATGCTGTTCAGGATATTTTCTGGAGTTTAGTGTAATATATAAGCATAATTTCTAGCATAGTTTGTAACTATTGGGATTAAATGCTGTTTTCTTGGTCTTGACCATCAGCACAGATTCATGACAAGTACAATACTATACCTTTACCATCTCTTACTGTATTGTGACAGTTTCAGGCAAGCTCCATAGACCCCGTCCCCTTAAGTGGGAGGTGTCTCTAGCCAGAGCTCAAATCTAGATGCTAAAACTGATTGGTCAGGTATAGACCAATCAGCTATCTCTCTGACTTACCTGATGGATATTTTTAAAAAGGTCACTAAAAAAAAGTCCAGTCTCTTCTTCCCACATAGTATCCTAGGAGGAGGACTTTCATTTTCCAAGTAAGGCCCCTTACCCCAGCCTAGGGCTGGGGTGAGAGGGACTCAAGATCTCCCCACATGAACTTTTTTTTCTCTCATGATGGGAGCCCTGTATTTTCTTTTCCTGCCTGTTTAGCTAAGCAGCATAGATTTGGGCTAAAACCTCTCCCATGTGTTCTCCCCACACTGGTGGCTGGAGAACTCTGTAACCCCACATTTTCCTTTAAATAAAGTCTTGCACTATACCTTAAATCTGGTTGCCTATGATTTTAATTCTTTAACCTTATAGATAAGGATTCAGGCACGCCTTAAATTTGGAGGTGCATTGGAATTTTTGCTGGGTATTATCTAAATTCTAATCCCCTGCTCACCCTGCTATAGTATTTCCTGTTCTTTGCTATTCACCGACAATGTGGCAACCTTGATAAACATTAAGCTGTGTAGATGAGCAAGAAATGAGAAATAGCGTGCCTGCCAGAAAAAGAAACATGAATTTCAAAGGTTTAGGGATAAAACAGATGAAGATTCTGGGACCAAACTGGTATAACTTTAAAAGCAATATGGGTCACCACAATAAAAAAAAAATGCTATTGTATAGTCTGGGGTAATTGACTGTGGTGGTTTGAATGAATGGATGCCCCCTATAGCCTCAGGGATCTTTAATTAAGGTTAAATGTCCAAGGTAATTTGGGAGCAGCCTTCTGGAGGATGTGTCACTGGAGGCAGATTTTGTAGTCCAGTCCTAAAATGTGTTCAGAGTCAGTTTGAGCTCTGGATAGTCATGCTTGCTGGCTGTTTGTTGGTTTCTCTCTGCTATGATCAATAGAAGTGAACCAGCTTCGTCTACCCTTCCCCTGGGTTCTGTAAGCCTGAAATAAACCCTTTTCTCTCATAAATAAGCTCTTTCTGTTAAAGTGTTTGTCCCAGACATATAAAAGTAACTGCAACACTGACCTTAATGCTCATCAGGAGTTAGAGTAGCCAGTAGACAACTCAAAGAGGAACTGTGTATCTGAATTCTAGGAACCTGACTGAGACATCTTCTAAATTAAAACAGTGCAATATTCAGTTAAATCTATAGATATTTTGGATTAGTTGATATCTACACATTGCATAAGTATATAGATAGAAAGTCAAACAAGTCTGAGACAAGGCAAAATATATGGGTTAAATCTAAGCTTATAGGTTGTATTCTGTTCATATAGAGAAATAAACATAGTGATGAAACAAGGTTTAGTGTATCATATCAGAATCACTGATAATATCCAATTTCAGAACAGAAATTTATAGTCATTATCGGACTTCAAGTAATCTGAGATCTCAAACAAAAACTTTAACTGAAACCTTATTCTTAAAGTAGATGAAATAAGCTACCATTCTTAACGGTTTTGTACTTTTAAATTTTAAGGAGATCTGCAATGAATTATAGGCATATTTAAGATAATCTAACTCATGATAGCACTATTTGAAATAAAGAGTATACATATACTTTTATTTCATCTTATTCTTATGTTGTCTATAATTTGAAATGTACAGTTGAGTAACTGATTTAAACACATATTTTCAATTGAAATCATATTCAAATCATGTACTATATTAGAAAGTGGATAAGGTTTAGTATATTTATGTTTATTTTTTTACATTTCTGAGAGTTAAATAGTTAGGAGGCTGACAAAAATTAATTAAATAAAACCTTGCCTATCAAATGTATAATTATGAAATGTTTGAAGATGTTTAATTAAGTGAGATTTTAAAAGGAAGTAAATATGCAAAAAATTCCTAATATGCGATTATTAAATTTCAACTGGCATATAAAAAAGAAATACAGTATATTAAGTAGCGCTTAAAAATACAGTTGAAATTTTTGCTCTAATGTATTAAACATTAATTTCTAAAACCAATTTAAATATCTAAATGGATTTTTCTGAGTGTGATAATGTGTCTCAGTGTTTCAACAACATGTAATATCACACGTTAGCATGATGACTTCCATAAATTGCCTCAATTCCTTCCAGGAGTCCTTTTTCTTTAGTACAGATAAAAGGCGGCAGTGTATTTAAATCTCACTCCTGCATTTCTTAACAAATAGAGATTGTTTTCAAACCCTCTATAGGAAGGAACCGAGTTATATGAGCATAACTCCTGCAAACATAGCCTAAAGAAGGAACAATCCTTGTTCACAGAAATATACATATGGTGATATATGTGATAGCATTCTTTTGAGAGTAAAAAATAATACTATAGCAATGAGGTAATGGTATTAAAATGAACTAAGGTATGCTATGAAATAGTATACATTTATCAAATGAGACAGAATTAGGTATCTTTTCCAAGCTCAACAGAGTGAACCACAGAATCAATGACAGATAGGAAAAACAATTATCAAATAGGAAAATTTAAAAACCACACTCTGGAACAACAAACAAGACAAGAGGGAAAAAATCACAAGGGAAGTTTGAAAATAATTAAAGAAATGAAATCACAATATGGCAAACATAAGAAGTTCATAGTGATAAATGATTACATAAAAACATTGAAGTGGGCTAGAAAGATGGCTCAGAAGTTAAAGACACTTGCTTGTGAAGACTGTTGGCCAAGGTTCAATTCTCAATGTCAGATGCTCAAAGTGACACATGCATCATGTGCAGTGGCAGGAGGCCCTAGTGTACTGATTCTCTCTCTCTCTCTCTCTCTCTCTCTCTCTCTCTCTCTCTCTCTCTCTCTCTCTCTCTCTCTCCTCTCTCTCCTCTATCTCCCCCTCTCTCCCTCCTGTCCTTCCTCTCCACAAATAATACTCAATATATTTTTTAAAACAGTGAAGTTCTTTTTAAAACATTTTGTTTCCCTCCCTCCCTTCCACACACACACACACACACACACACACACACACACACACACGCACACACACATGCACGCACACACAGGCTCATGTGTGCTACGATTGTGTACCACTAAAAATAAGTGTACATCCAGTTTATTTGTGGGTGGCTGGGCGTGTGCTGAACCTGTGCTGGCAGGCTTTGCAAACAAGCACCATAAATTGCTGAATCATCTTAACTACACCAATAATAAAGATTTTATGTGAATAGCCTAGATTTATATTTCAAGGAACTAAGAAGAAAAGAAAACTGAGCAACTGATTAACCAAAAGAAAAAGAAAATAGTAAACATTTGAGCAAAAACGTGTAAGACAATATATGACCCAAAACTAAAACTGGTTTTAATAAAGGACAAAATTTTGAAAACCCATACATAGACTAGCTAAGAAAAGATTCCACCAAAATTAGACATTAGAGACATTATATCTGATGTTCACAAAAATTAAAAAAAAATAAGGGAGCATTATGAATAATTATATACTAACAAATTGCACAGCTTAGGGAAACATAGCTAACCAGGACTGAACCAACAAGAAATAGAAAGCTTACAAAGAAAATAAAGCAAAAATAAAAGGATTGGATCAGTTATCTTAAAACCCCAGGCAACAGAATGACCAATATCAAGTTGTTCCAAAAGGAAAGTCTACTACACATTTCAAGTACTGATATACTTCTTAAACTCTTGCCAAAATAAAGGTGAAGAAAAATGCTTCCCAATTCATATCCTAAGGCAATATTATCTATCTTTATATTGAAGTCAGAAAAAGGCAGGACAAGGAAAGGAAAAGACAGCCAATGTGTCTGATGAACATGAATCAGAAATCTTGAAGGGCTGGAGAGATTGCTCAGTGGTTAAAGTGACTTGCTTGCATAGCCTTCAGGCTCAGGTTCAGTTCCCCAGCACACCTGGAAAGGTAGACATTAGAAGTGACATATAAATGGAGTTTGTTTGCAGTGGCAAGCCACACACACACACACACACACACACACACACACACACGTAAATAAATAAATAGTAGAAAAAATTTAAAACCTTCAGTAGGATTTTAAGCAAACCTAAAATCCAACAGCACATTCAAAGGACGACATAAAATGACCAAATGGAATTTATCCTTGGAAGGGAAGAACACTTCAACATATAAATGAATGAATGTGAAACGCCACAAGACAGAATGAAAGATAATCATGATCATCTTTATAGATGCAGCAAAAGTATTTTAAAAACAAATACCCTTTATAATAATAATTATTAATAATTTGGGTATGAAGAGAATTTACTTCAATATAATAAAACCATACATAACAAGCCCCAGCTCACACCACACTCACTAGAGTCAAATTGATAGCTTTCACTCTCAGGTGAGAAATAAGACAAGGCTGTACAGTACTTCCATTCCAATGCAGTAGTGGAAATCTCAGACAGAGCAATCAGATAAGAAAAACAAATGCAAATTCTCCAAAGTGAAAAGGAAGTTGTCACGGCTTGATCCAGGTGTCCCCCACAAACAAATGAATGTGTTCTGAATGCTCAATGCCCTGCTGATGGCAGTTCGGGAATTAGAACCTCACTGGAGCTGTTTTTTGGGGGGTGGGCTTATGGGGTTTATGAGCCAGTTTCCCAGTGCCAGTGTTTGGCACACCTTCCTGCCGCTGTTTGCAGTGCTGTGGCAGAGGTGATGTCCACCCCTCTGCTCATGCCATTGTTTTCCCTGCCAGGATGGAGTCTCCCCTCGAGTCCATAAGCCTAATAAACCCATTCCTCCACAAGCCATTTTGTTTGGGTTCTTTCTGCACAGCAACTAGAAAGCTGACCGCAACAGTTTTGGTACAATGAAGTGGGGGTCATCTGTTGCTGCTAGAACCCTGATTCTGTGGCTTTGGACCTTTTGGAAGTCATCTGCAGGAAGAATATGGAAGGATTTGAAACCTCGTTCTAAGGAACACCTTGCAGTGCTGTAAGTACAGCTTCATGGACCATTCTGGTCAGAGTTGAAAGACCTGAATTCTGGTCAGAGTTGAAAGACCATCAAGAACTATGGACTGTGAGGTTTGGATTATGAGGGCAAGAAAGAACTTTGTCAGGACTGTGCCAGAAGCAGTTTGTATGAAAGGCTTGCTGCATTCTGCCTGCCTGTGTCCTGGGAACCTGTGCAGGGTTGCTTGACGTAAAGATGGACTGGTGTGAGCAGATGGAGATGGCACAGAAAGAAAGATCTTTGTGCCAAAACTGCTGCCCATTACCAAAACTGCTGCCCGTTCACCTGCAATTGTTTGAGAGATGACAACCATTGAGATTGGGCCAGCTGGTCTGCATTGGAAAAATAGGAAGAATCCGGATTCTTTGAAGAAAGGGGCCTGAATGCTCTGTTCCCCTCTGGATTAACAAGTTGGTAGCCCACCTGGTTCTGTGGAGTATAACAAATGCAAGAAGTGAGGGTCATTGGATTTGCAACACATATGATTGTAGGTGTTTAAAATCTCATCTTAGATATTTACCCTTTTTCACCTTGGATAAGGTATTTACTCACCCTATGAAGTGTGAATTTGATGATATGACCTCCATAGTGTTATTGGGAGGATCAAACCTTGTAAGACATTAAGCAAGATTTGAAGAAGACAGAGGCTCCATAAGCACCAGTGACATAGACTGCCAGATAAAGAAACAGTTCCAACAAATACGGAGACATACCACACACAACCCCAAAGCAAATGAGTTGAATAAGTCTCCAGTGTCCACAACCACACAGCTGACATTGTGTTATGATATTTTCCTACACTGATCTTACCACATTGAAATATCCATCCTCCAGCTCTTTTCATAAAGCCTACCTATTCTTGACAACAATGGATGAGGACATTAAATAAATGTATAGAGACTTTGTCTAATGAAATTCTAGGAAAAATTTTAAGAGAAAGGAAGAATGAAGAAATAAAATGAAATGAAATGAAAATGAGGAAGGAAAGAGTTGCAGTTATTTTCTGGTTGCTGGGACAGAACACCAGACCTAAAGTAGCTGTTGGGAGGAGAGGATTTATTTATGTTTTTACTCCCAAGGGGATTTTCATCATAGCAGGAGAGCATTGAGAAGAGGCAGGGCATCACATCTTGTAGCATGTCTGCATAGAAGTAGTCTAAGAACTGGGCTTAGAGCTGGCTAGTAAATCTCAAAGTTCATCCTCAGTGACACACCTCCTTCTGCAAAGCTCTCCTTCCCCCCAAAGCTCTCGCAGTTGGGAATCAACTATGAAGCTTAAGATTATGGGAGACATTTCATTTTCAAACACTCACTGAATAAAAAAAAACCGAAATTCTCAAATGATAATGTAAGACAGGTGATATACTGTGGGTGAGTTTGTCTTTCTTTTTTCAAGATTAAACCATTTTTATAAATTTAAAATCAATGCAATTCACCACATTAACAAATGAAGTTAAAAATAAAATAATCTCAATATACACATGAAAAGGTATTTGGTAGAATGCAACATTAATTCCCAGTGCTATCTCTGAAAATCTGAAAATAGTTTTTAAATTATCTACTAAAACTGTGTATCATACTTCATGTGGAATCATAAAATGAACAAGAACATGTTCCTCCAGAGATTGTGAGGAGAGAAAAGATGCTGATTATTGCCATTTCTAGTAAAAGATATTTGAAATCGCTTAAAAGAGTGAAATAAAATCATCTGATTCACAGATAATGTGATTATATATAAAAAACCCAAAAGAATATGAGAAGAACTATTGGATAAAATATATTTAATTACAGTTAAATACAAGGTCAGAAAACTAAAAAACACTATTAGGAAATACTGAAAAGTAACTAAAATAAATTGGGGGGTATACTATTCTCTTGTATTATAAGACTGGCTAATTTCAAGATTTTAATTCTCACTTCAGAAATTTATAAAGTAAGTACAATCATAATCAGATAATATACTTTATTAAAGGAATTAATAAGTGGATAATAAAATACATGTAAAAATTGAAAGGGCATAGGGAGGGTACTATTCTGGTAAATATGAGAATTTCCATTGCATTGTTATATTTCAGACAGTGAAAATAGGCACACAGGTATATTTAGCCTAAAAGTCCAGAAGTAATCTTACAAAGGGTCATCCATGCATGACAAAAATGGTGTCACAGTGCAATGACCATATGACAATTTACTGAATATGGAATATAATAAAAGAAAACATAATCTTCTAGAGAAATATGCTATCACATCTCTATTTCTTCTTTTACTCCGTATGCATCCCAGGTTGGTCTTGAACCCAGGTGCAGTGTTATAGGTAAGGCCACCATACCTGGGTAAACATTATTATTTATTTGAATTTACAATGTTCTAACAATTAAAAGCTACTTTAAGATTAACAATTAATCTGTCTGAAAATACAAAAGATATGGTTTAGCAAACTTTCATATTTCAATGGTGGTAATGAAAATATATAGGACCACTTCAAATAACTGTACATGTTAGAAAATATAAAAGCTTATCGTGTTCCTGATGAACCGTATTTTTCCAGGTATATATTCTGCACAAAGGTTTTTTTTTTGTGTTAGCCAAAAGATATGACTATTCATTCATGACAACACCATTACAAAATGTCAATATAAGAAAAAAGGCAATCATGAATATTATATAGAATCATAAGCATTGTGTTATATCTATATAGCAGAATAATGCAAATGAGAATGAATTATTATATCGCGAAAAATGTCATTGAAACTCACAATTATAATACTAAGAGAAATATATATAGACATTCAGCTCAACCTGACCATGGTTATTTTGGTTACAATTACCATTCTATCCAACAGGTGACCTTACAGAATAAACGGACAGATTAAATGTCCCTTGAATATTTCATACTGATCACACGGGTGCCTGGACCTTTTCTTTCTTTGGTAGCAAATATTGTTTTGAGAAATGCTAAGTCCATATGGGGTGGTGACAGGGGGCTTCTTTATCTAACAGCATATAAGTCTCCCAGCTACTTACTCTCTTGCAGCTTGTTAGCACATACCTCCTTCAGTATGGAGCCTGACTCATATTCCTAACCTAATTTATTTAGAATAACTTCTTGGATCTCTGAGATGAAAAGGAATATAATGTCATGCTTAGGCTACGTGAGAAATAAACAAGGACATGCTCAATTATTTGTGGCACTCATGGTCATGTACGCATGAGTGATGTGGAGAAAAGAGGCAGACGTTCAAATGTGAAAACACACTTCAGAAAACCAAGAAAAAGGGAATGAGGTGAACAGAAGTGTCATCCAACATTTCCAGATACAGATAGATCCCTGGCTCCTGAGGCATCTTTCCACAGGCATCAGTATGGGTGTGCCTTTGTTTCAGAGAAGGGTTTTAACATCCATCGTCTCTGGGCATATCCAAGGAGCACAGTTTCCCAAGATGTGAAAATCACCATCTGAGTCTAGCCCTACACTAGGTTATGGACAGGTGAAAGTTACTAACAGCCATCCCCTTGATGAGCAGAAGGTCTACTGGAATACTCAAGGAATGAAGTTCAAATAGAAAAGTTTTTATAAATATAGATGTGAGTGTACCAGGCCTAGGAAAAGACCTACAAATAGTATTCCTTAGAAATCACACCCAGGGGACTCAGATGACTGAGATGAAGAGGAGGCTTTGGAGCCCCTGGGAACTTTGGATACATTGGGTATAGGCAGTAAAGCAAAGGAAACAGCAAGTGTGAGCTTCTGTAAGTACAAAGGAGCCTGAATGCCTTCAAGGCCATGTAGGTTTTACTGTTTGTAGCTGCAGCAGAGTGTGTCTGGAGGAACAGGGCAGCCAAAGACAAGGGCCAGATAATGAAAAGCCTCCTGTGAGAAACTATACTGCTTGGATTTTTGTCATTTGCCCAAAAAAATGCTCTAAGTTTATAAAGTATTGTACAAAAATAAAGTTTTCTTTTACTATTCACAGCTGCTGGGAATCTGTTGAGAGCTTTCTCTCAATCTCTTTATCTCTTTCTCCCAATTTCTCTGTCTCTGTGGCTTTTGCCCTTCCTCCATCCCTCCCTCTTCCCTTCCTTCCTTCCCTCCCTTTCTGAAATTTCAACTGCAATAAAAGAGATTGACATTAAGGAACTGAAAGATAAGCCTTGAAAGCAAAGGGAAACTAAAACACTTTATAAGGAAACCTAAGAAGATATCTTCCTTATTTAATTCCACTTACCATCCACCTCTGTGTGGTATTGACGTGACCAGCAGAAATGCTACATTGGACTATGTTAATGAAAGTGGGGTATAAATTTTCAAACTTCCTCCTAAATCCTCCCCTTTATATCCACAGGTCAGCTGTGCTCTCAGCCTTGGTCAGAAAGGCTTTTGAAAAACCCAAATAGTTTGAATATATGTTTAATTTAGCAGTCGGAGGTGATCAATGCAGAGAAGCATAACGGATCAGGTGCTGAAGTGTGTGACCGCGGAGTGCTTGGCCCTACATGAGATGTACATCATCTCACTTCCAGGGCTCAGTGAACAGGAAGGTAGATGGGACAGAAATAACATAAGGACCAGAGGATGTGGTAGGACACTGTGGAACAATGGCATTAAGACACAACAAAGCTAGTTCACTCGTGAGCTCACAATTGATGTAATTATCTGCCCAAGATCTGCACATGATTGGGCCAGTCAACATGCTCTTATAGATGGGAGAGAGGCTTAGGAGGCCACTACTCTTGCTGATGAGCCAATGACAGTTTAAGCTCGCCAGGGAAGGGGAATCATTCTAATCTATTCTGGTAAGCCGTGAAAAGGAGTACAATAAGACTGAAGGAGATAAGGAAAATTAATGTGCGATACATATAATAAAAATATAATATATGAAAATGTCCAAAAATGAAAAAAAGAAACAATTATCCCTTTGAATCAGATTACTATACCTGCCAATGGAGAACCTCTGAGTGTTATATCTAATCCTCAGCTCCTCATCTATAAAAAGTGAGTAGTGTCTACCCAGCTTCTCTAACATGACATTGAGTGATTTAAATTAAGCTAACATTTAGTGAGCTCATTAGACCCTCTCGTGTGAGAGAATGAGAAAATCTATAGCAAAGTGCGTTCTACATTTTAAAGTGCCCCACAAACATTAAGAGATAGTCATTGCTAATAAATACAGTAATTTACACAAACCGCTCAGCATTTAGGTCACATTACAATGCAGTCAAATAATGACGAAGCGTGTCATTAGCTATAAGTCAGACACTTTCTTGTTGTTTTATTTGATTGCAATCCTAAACTGCTCATGTCCCCTGAGCATTCTTCACTCATGGCTCAGATAGCACGGTTGTCTGCTCACAGTTGTTAAAGCAAGTATTCCTTTTAGCTTTTCTTGGTGAGTGAACAAACTTTGTTTTAGCATATCATGGGGGTGAGTCACTAGTGAAGACAAGCTATTAAAAAGGGTCTGTGATTCTGAGACTATTATTTGGCACAAAAGGTCTTTGCATCTCTAGGGGTAACTGGAGCTCTTCTATCATGGAGAGAAAAAGAAGCCAATCCTACCTTTGGTGTCTCATGAAGGTTGGGAAATGGGTAATTTGGGGTTTGTATCCCAACTCACTCTTCTCCTTTAACCATCTTTTTTTTTCTCCCCAAATCTTCAGGTTTCAGACAATCATGGGACACCAAATCGCTAATTCTATCAGAGAATGACTCCTTTTGGGGAATACTGCCCTCTAGGCATAACATGTCCATTACTGTCTTAATCAGAGCAGCTATGATTACCCACAGGAGACCCTCAACATTATCAGGTCTGTTGATGTTCTCTCACATAATAACCTCACTTGAGATTCCATGCCTCACTCTATCTTGTGACCCTCTTTCGGCTTAATGCAATTTTGCCCCAGCTACATATGGTCTTGGGAGGTGGTAGAGCATATAGGAAGTGGAACATAAATGAAAGAGGCATCCCAATATGCAACTTTGGGGATGTTGTCCTCCATGCTGGGGTAAGACATTTTAGATATTACTTGTTTGGGGGTCATCCCCACTCCTGTGTGTCATTCTGCACCAGTGTGTCTCTAAGTAACCATTTACTGACACTCCAAAAAGAAAGTCCAGTAAGTTTATTGATTCATCAAGCTATTCTGAGATTGAATTATTCCTTAGGGGGATTTGGTCCCCTAACTGGAATGAATAAACTTTGTTCCCATTTCCACATAGGGGGTGAGTTAATGCAACAACACCTCATTTTAACTTCATTAAATACATGTTTCTCAGGCCAGGCATGGTGGTACATGCCTTTAATCCCAGCACTCAGGAGGCAGAGGTAGGAGGATCACCATGAGTTCTAGGCCAGCCTGAGATTATATAGTGAATTCCAGGTCAGCCTGGGCTAGAGTGAGACCCTATCTCAAAAAACCAAAATGAAAACCATATTTCTCAAATTTTGTTTGTAAAGAGGAAAGAGAATAGATCTTTTGGTTCCCATTTATCACTTATAAGAAACTTGACATGTTCTTTAGATAGTTGATAGCAAAAAGATATCAAACCATAACAAATGTATAAAGACCTCACTAAAAAATCCAAATGAATGTTATTTTTGACTGTATTTTGTCAAGCTAGGATTGGACCATGGATTTGCCAGAGCTTGGCTATGGCACCTCATTCTGCTCCATTCTCAACCTTTTATCCATCATCTAGCAAAGGATAATGTTCATGGTTCCCATTACACAGGGTTGTTTAGAAGGTTCAATTACACCATTCAATGAAAATGCTGGCCACATAATGGTGTCCCCAGGCTGTGAGCTCTTATTATCTCTGATGCTGTTCCACACTCTGAGCACCAAACAGTAATTTAGAGACATGGAGAGGAGATAGCATCTTTCCTTCCAGTCAACAGTGTCAATCCTACTGTGAAGCAAAAGTGGAGTAGAGCATGGGCAGAGAGAGAATGAGACACAGAAATGTAGGAGCATGGGCTCAGTCTGACTTCTGTCAATCATTAGTTCACTGGGTGATTTTAGGTAAGATGACTCTTTCCAACTTCCCTTCCTTCCTCATATATTTATTAGAAGGATTGAGTCACAGAAGGCAACATAATTGGGGCTATGGAACAGCTGTAGAGAGTATGTCAGCCCTTCCTGCATTACCAGTGCTGAATGCTGTGTGCCTATGGGCATGAATTTTTCCATATCTACTGTTGCTTCTCATCCTGGTTGTGCCAACACAGTGACCCCAGTGTGGGAGTAGTTGTGCTTCATGAAATTCCCATCATCTGCAGAGACTTCGTATTTACTATGTTAAGAGTTTTAACTTGCTGGAAGGGGTTATGATAATGGACATCTTGTCAATTTACATATAAAACTAAGAAAGGACCAACTAAGATCCAAGTTGAAAGAGGATATGTTGATAGGCCTTGAATTATGGTGATAATATGCCATCTTTGCCAATAGATGCCTTGGTATAGACTCTTGCACCTGTCTGGCAGTATGGACTGAATATCTGTGTCCACCCACAATATACAGGTAGATTTGAAAACAGAGGCAGTTGCCTCTCTGCCAGACATTATCCCTTCTCAGCACAACTGGCATCTTGATCTTGGGTTTCTAGTTTCTACAACTAAAAATAAATAAATACATATTGTCTAAGCCACTCAAGCAATAGTGTTTTTAATTTTGTTTTGACAGTCTCTAAGTGTTCATTGGGATGGCTATAACTAAACATCTTACTCTGAGTTACATAAATTTCTCATTTACAGATGTGGAGGTTGGAAAGACTGTCATATTTGTTCTGTTGCTTTTCTTCTATCTTTTATTAAAACAAGATCTCTCAGGCACAACAGCTGTCTTCTAACTCATGACCATCCTAGCTTAGGTTCCCAAGTGCTACAATTACATTCACCTACTAACATGCCTTCTTCAAACCTCTTGTATATAGTTATCAATCCATTAGATCATGATGGAACCCTCATGAAGCACTTGCTAAAGGTTCACTTTCTATCACAGTGAAAACTGAGTTTCAATATGAACTTGAGGAACACATACTTTTGCTTGCCAACACAACCCAAGTTCACAACAACAGCTTTCTTGGACTTTTCACTGATATCTCACAGCACTGTTTCTGAAATGATGGTTTTCGGGGTCTGAGTCCTACATTTCTCAAAGTACCAAATTAAGGGTAAATCAAGGTTAGTTCTCTTAGTCCCAGTTATACCTATATGCATGTTCTTTCTGCATCACAAGGAGCATAATTTATAAGCTGCACCAATCTTGAGATTTCTTAAAGCAGACCAAGATCATACAACGATTGCTTTGACTAGGTAAGCTATAAGTAAGGTAGCCTTTAGGGCTTTATTAAGACATATGCAAAAATATTTTAAAACCTAAAGTATGCATTAAATAACAGAATGCAGAATTTCTCCCCCTCTTAGTCAAGAGGTAAGATTTATCTCAAAGTAAGCAGTATGAAAACAAGAGAAAATAGGGAACTGGCTAAGGTTTGACCACTGTCTACAGGGCTTGTCAAACTTAAAGGCTAAAAGTAAACACACTTGTTGGTTTTCCAAATGTCTCCTGTGAAAAGAATTACATCCAAGGAGTGTCCGGGTGGGCTGAGTGTGAGCAGTATGGTCTGAAGCACAAGACTTATCCTCAGGATATACCACTGCATCACGAGCTTCAGACCTGGTGGAGTCTTCAGTAATCTCTGGAAATCTTTACACAGGAGCGTGGCTGCCTCCTCTCTTTGCCATACATCTCCCCAAACTTCTCAATTTGATTCAGCCATGCATTCTCCTCCCCACCTGACAGCTAGCTTTCATCAGAAGACCTTCTTTCAGAAAGTAAATATAGAACTTGAGTTTTGGCATCACAGTCCCTCTGGTCTGTCGTGCGTGTTTTCTTTCAACTTTTTTCATTTTATGTTTTTTTTGCCTCTCTAAAAGAAGATATTGACATTTTCTTTCAAAAGCTGAAGCCCCCACCTATGCCTGCAACTTTTCCCCTCGAAAGCCATCAATTATTCTGTCTGTTGGATATTTCAATCCTCTTCCGCCAGCTTCTTCCCCTGACCCTCCAGAAGTGTTGAAATATCTACTATCCCTAAAAATTCAAAATAAAACCTTATCTCAACCTTCTCTCTAAAGTCCCTATCACCCTCTCTCTCTGTTTCTTGCCCTCCTTTCCTTCGATCCCTTTTTTTCTTCCTCCTTTTCTCTATCATCCCTCTTGAAAAAAAACTATAATTTTGATATGAAGTTTTCTCCAATTTGTTGTCCATAAAAATGCAGGCTTACTTCTATTCCAAGAACTTCACAGTGTCTTTTCATAAGTTCTAGCAACCTCTGATTATTGAGTTTTCTGATTTCCACTTCATATCTGGACTTCCTATTGCATTCAATATTGTTGAATAAATACTCTTGTGACACCATCTCTTCCCCTGAACTTGGAAAACTCTCAGTAGAGCACAAGCTGCATGAAGAACAAAACTTAGACCTGACTTTCATCATTCATTATTATATCCTAGAACCCAGCCACCACCTGTCTCATAGTAAATACTCAATGAATGTATGAGGCATTGACTTGTCCAACTTGAGAACACTTGTTTTCATTA
Source organism: Zapus hudsonius (assembly GCA_004024765.1). NCBI lineage: Eukaryota > Metazoa > Chordata > Mammalia > Rodentia > Dipodidae > Zapus > Zapus hudsonius. The sequence continues at coordinate 95,573 of PVHP010000486.1, forward strand.
TGAAAGCAAGCAGATGCATCCTGGAGAGGTGGCTCAGCAGTTAAGGCTCTTGTCTGCAAAGCCTAATGACCTGGGCTCAATTCCTGAGTACCCATGTAAAGCCATATACATGGAGAAACATGAATCTGGTGTTTATTTGCAGTGGATGGGGACCCTGGCATGCCCATTCTCTCTGTCTCTGTCTCTCTCTCTCTCTGCTTCAAAATATATAAATAAATAAATGTTTCTAATAAAAGTTTCAGCAATTCAGCTTGAAACTCAAGAGCCGATCTAAATAATCAACAATATTTCTAAGCTGTTTTATACAATCCACCATAGCTCCAATTATAGCACCTGTCTTGCACCAGGTACTTGAGAGGTGGCTGAAAATGGTGTTAGTGCTTGGCTAGAAGAATCTATCTAGCTAAGTATAAATGGAAAAAGGATGGTCTAATCTCTAAGGTGCAGGCGGTAACAAAGAAAGACTGTAGAAGGGTTGAGACCTCAGGTGGTAAAATGATTACTTCATTTCAAGATAGAATTTGAAGGACATGACATTGACAGAGAAAACACATAATGTACATGTGATGTGAACGTACACAGAAACATTCAGGAAATTAACCACCATCAGCCCAGTGGGTATTATCTGTGGCATAGTTAAAATTTCATCAACGTCAAAGAGTTTGGAGGATTCAATCTACATAAACATGTCCATACTCAGAATATAGCAAATAGATGGTTAACAAATGTTAATTCTTTATTGTTCTTCATCCTATATGTGCTAGGTTCCAACTGTATATCTAACAGGATGCTCAAAATATATATGCAAAATTGAGGAAAACAGATATATTCTTTTCCCTGTTTGAGGCAAGAAGACAGGGGAAGTTGTGCTCAAAAGCATCAGCTATGACAAGGTCTGTGCTAAAATAATATGGTGAACAGAGGAAAGGCATGAAAAGACATTTTTATGGAGACTCCTGAAAAAGATGAAAATAGAACTACCCAGTGACCCAGCTATTCCTTTACTGGGCATATATCCTAAATGCACATCTCTCCAACACAGAGACATGTGCTTAACCTTGTTCTTTCATTTTTTTAGATTTCAACCATTTTATTTTCTTTGTGGGAACTGCTTATAGCATTGTATTATGAGAATCAAGAAATATAACAAAAAACAAGGTTTTCTTAAGGACCACTTCCATTCTTTATTTTAAATGTAATCAACTTGGTAAAAGTATAGTTTCTTGAGCGCTTGTTTGGAGGTTCTAGCAGGGGAGCGCAGCTACTCATATACCCTTGACCGAAGACTGGTCCTCCTCTATCAGGGAAGGTCGTCCTCTTCGACCAGGACCCCTAAGCTCACAACATTAAAGCAGCTTTATTACTCACCCACCACAACTCAGGGAACTGAGCGGAAGAGGGGACGGAAAGATTGTGAGAGCCGTGGTGGGGAGACAATCCAGAGGCATGGCACCCCTAAGTAACAACATACTAGGGCCAGGAGAACCTGGCTGAATACTAGGCTATCCATGGTCCCCTGTCACAAGGACTGATCCAGATGACCCATGGAGGAGGATATCCAGCTGATTGGGGATGGGGAGGAGGGGAATTGGGGAATTTGGGATAACAGCGCATTGTTTGCCCACTAAATAATGTAACTCATTATGGACAATAAATATATATTTAAAAAAAGTATAGTTTCCACATCAAGTACAAGTTACTCAGAATTTTAAATCACATTCACGTAGGAGTAAAAAAATTCCTTTTTCTTCATGATTCCAGGTTCTCTAGGCTCTAACAAAACTATATTGGGCTGCTTCTATCAAGCCATGAAAAATTAAACCACTAGCAGATACATGAATTGGGGCCATGTTGTAATTTTTTTTTCTGGAAAGCTCTTTTTTTATTGTCTATAATAAGTTACAATATTTAGTGGGCAAACAATGAGTTGTTATCCCCAATTCCCTGCTGCCCTCCCCTCCCTACTCCGTGGGTCATCTGGATCAGTCCTTGTGACAGGGACCCATGGATAGCCTAGTATTCAGCCAGGTTCTCCTGGTCATGCCTCTGGATAATCTCCCCCACCACAGGCTCTCACAATCTTTCCGCCCCCTCTTCCGCATAGTTCCCTGAGTTGTGGTGGATGAGTATTAAGGTTGCTTTAAGGCTGTGAGCTTAGGTGTCTTTGTGTCGAAAATCATTGGTTTCTGTCTCACTGGCTTATCCTGTGTTGATTTAATGGCTGAGGCTGTGGGTCCCTTGTTCATCCCGACATTCTCTGTGGGGTTCTGTATGGATCCTCCACAGTATGACTGTGGTGGCTCCTCTCTTTAAACAATATTTATCATAGGAGGTAAGTAGAAAAACTTATTGTTCGAGTTGTATTATTCCTACCAGGAATTGTATGACACACTCAGCATCCCAAAACTATTATGTGTATCCAGAGACTGAAAATTTAGCAAAACACTTTTTTTGCTGTTGAATTTTTTTGAGACATTCTGTGGAGTTCCTTAAAGCACTTAGAATGCATCAGAGAGCAAGGGTTGCTTTCTGATACTTCAAATCAACCCTAATTTACTTAGTAGTAGTCTAAATCAGTAACCTAAGCCTAAACCTTAACAATATTTTGCTAGCTGGGTATGGTGGTACATGATTGTAATCCCAGTAATTTGAGAAGCTTAAACAGGAGTACTGCTGTGAGTTCAAGACCATCCAGGGAAGAAAGAGACTAATTTTTTTCTTTGTTGTCCATAATTACATACAATTAATGAGCGAAAAATGGGTTCATGTCCCCAATTCCCCGATTTCCCTCTTCCCTGTCCCCAATCAGCTGGGTATCCTCCTCCGTGGGCAGACTTCGTCAGTCCATGTGCTAGGGGGTTATGCATAGCCTAGGAGTCAACCATGTTCCACCCCCCTTTGTGTGTTGTTACTGAGGGGATCAATGTCTCTGGATATTCTCCTTCACCATGCCTCTCACAAACTTTCCGGCCCCTCTTCTGCTCAGTTCCCTGAGTCATGGTGGGTGAGTATTGAGGCTGCTTTATTGTTGAGGTCTTAGTGGCCTCTCTACTTGTGCTTTAGGTTGTGTTGAAAATCATTGTCTGTCTCGCTGCCTCATCCTGGGTTGACTGACTGTGGTTGTGGGTCTTTGCTTATACTGTTATAGTCAGTCACACGTTGCTGGGATGAATCTTCAAACCAGGCACAGTTTATGGGAGGAAAGTAATTATTGAAACTACAGATTGAGGGGAAGTTCCATAACAGTGAAAGAGGATGGCCCTCTTTCACTGGTCAAAGCAGAGAGAAAAACCCATCACCTACAAAACACACAGGACACAGGGAACAGACAGGGGCCAAGGAGAGAATTTCTTCTCCTTTATATAGGCTTAGGGTGGGGTCTTGCAACCCTATCCCAGACTTAATGGCTTCCTGAGTCTCTGGAATTTCCTTCCTGCATGGCCCAAACAGGAAAGGATGTTTATTCCAGCTTCTTTGAGCTTCTTTACATCCTGCCCCTTGCTGAGAGGCTGCCTTCCTGCAAACATCCTCAGATACCTACCCAAGATAATTAAAAAGATCAAGTTGACAACAAAACCTAATCATCCTACCCACCATGGCTGTGGTTATAGGTCTCTTGTTTATCCCACCATTCTCTGTAGGATCCATATGGATCCTCCATGGTAGGTCTGGGGTGGCTCATCTCTTGCCAGGAAGTCAGCTATCAGCCTGCAGCTCATTTGTAGGGTTGGATGAGCCATAGATCTCTCACAGCCTTCTGAATAACATGAGCAGAATCTCCATCAGTGAGTGAGATCAGTATAGGTTAACTGAGATATACACTTCTGACTTGTGTAGATTCTATTGTTAGTAGCCTGAAAGAGACCAATTTTATACCTAGGGCCAGAGAGGTCTTCCTCTACAAAAGAGAATTGAAGTCCACAGCTGACAGACGTGTACTACCTAAATAAAGAAGAAGTATAAAGGTATAGAAGGAGGAGGGAACCTGAGAGATCTGGGGGAATTACTTCAGGCCAATAGGATTAGAACACAGATTAATGGAAGAAGTGATGAAATGTGGCTGAAGAGGGCCAACCCACCCTAGTTGATTTTTTCTCTATGGACTCTAATCTGACTTTAGCCAACCTCAAAGCTCATTACTTGGCTGTCTCATACGAGCAACCCCATACTTAACTGTTGAAGAGTTCTTGCATTCTTTTTGTTGTTGTTGTTATTTGGTTGTTTATTAAGTAGAAACTTTGACTGGACACATCATGTGTTGGTACCACTGCTTCTCTCCTCCCTGCCTCCATTCCACTGAGGGCCCTTTTTAGTGGATTTGGTGGGGTTATGAGTTGTGAGAGCAGTAGTCATTCATTGTGGGGAGGGCAATGCCTCTGGATATTCCCTCCCAGCCTGTGGCTCTTAAAATCTTTCTACCCCAACTTCCACAAAATTCCTGAATGTGTTTTGAGTCTACTTTAGTGTTGAGCTCTCAACAGCTTCTGGATTTCTGCTTTGGTGCATTTTGATTATCCTCAGTGTCTGTCTCGGGTTTTCAGACTTGCTATGGAAACCACATTCTTGCTATCTCCCCAATTCCTCTGTGGTTTCACTTGGGCCCTAGCTTATGTTTGAGGGGTGGTGCATCTCCTGCAGGAGAGTCAGCGATCTTCTTTGTGCCTTACTGGAAGACCTTTGGTTGTCCTCGGTTCTTACTGCCTTCTGAAAAAGAAAAACAGATTATGCAATGAAAAGTGAGATCGGCTTAGGTCAAATGGGATACAAAATGTTAATTTAGAGAGAATTTGATTGCTGCAACCACTCTTTTGGCCAAAGACTAATGGGAGCTTCTCATTGGAGTCCATAATCTTGGTTTCCATCGGATTATGACTCAGTCCCCAGTTCCAGATATGGGTTCCTTTCTACTTAGATGATCTCTTAGCCAATCAGAAAGCCATTGGTTACACACTGGCTGGGTGCTAGGCTGGGTAACCCTACTGCACAGGTGTGTAAATCTTGTCAGGCTGTGCCTTCATATAGCAGTGTCCCCTGCTTGCTCACAATGTTGCTGATCATTCTCCCCAACAGCTCATGTAGCACTTTCCACCACTATACAGACTAACCATCTGGGAGCTGGCTTCCTTCCAGATTCCAGTCGGGTCTTTCAATGATCTGTGTTTGCAGCTTGTGGTGTCTTCAGGAATATTATCTTACCTTTTACCTCAGGTGGATAACCAAGTGCTTTGACAGAAGTCTGTCTTGTTTTGGGGACCTCCTAGGTCTCTCTGATCAATAGTTCAACATGGGTTGTAACCAATTTCTGGCATTGGGAATTACAAGCCAGAGCCAAATATTTTAGGGTTAGGCTTTATCCCACCCACTCTTCTTACCAGACAATCCCCCTGATATTTCTATTGAGGGTTACATCTTTTAATCTGATAGCCAAGAGGAAGGTTCCTATAATCCCAATTCATTTTAGCTTTAGTTTTGTGTATATCTCTCCCCCATCTTCCCATTCCCCTCTCTTGAAACTCTTCCATCCTTATTATCTGTCTCTCTGGTTGCCTGTGAGGTATGCCTGTCACTCAAGCTGTTCCAGGTTAGGAACCATGGATGAGAAAGTGCTTGATTTTTATTCTGTTTTGGACCTTTTACTTTCCAAGCTTCCATTATCCCCTGGTAATTGTTTTGTTATTTTATCATTCTAAAATTCCTCTGCCCTTAAAACTCATTGATATGTGGGGCTGGAGAGATTGATCAATGATTTAAGGCACTTGTTTGCAAAGCCTGATGGCCCCTGGTTCTATCCACTATTACCCACATAAAGCTAGATGCACATAGAGGCCCATGTGTCTGGAGTTCCTTTGCAGAGGAAGAAGGCCCTGATGCACCCATATTCATTCATCCATTCATTCATTCATTCTCTCTCAAATAAATAAAAATCTTTAAAAATAATTCAGTTATATGCTCTTCCAATAGGTCAGCTTCGCCAAAATGCTAGACTTTCTTCAGAAGACTAGAGAGATCTTAGCTGGAGACTATGTTATTCTACATGGATGTTATTGACTCGATTCCCTTTAGGACTCAGTTTATTCAGGGAAATCAATGCTTCATGAATGCTGTTTTCTCAGACTAGCTGGGAAAAGGTAAGCATTCAGCAATGAGAGGCTGGATGAATTCATAGACTGTTTTGCCCTCTAAATGTAGAAGAGTATGTTCAATAAGCAATATTGTAAGTAGACTTAACAGCTTTAAAATGAAGAAAATAGAGCCAGAGGGATGACTCAGCAGTTAAGAGCACTTCCTATGGAAGGATGGGTGCCTGAGGAATGCCCAAAATCCACATAAACAACTGGGCATGGTCATGAACATCTATAAACAGAGTCCCTCAGGGATACAGAGACCTGAGAATTCCTATAGCCTGTGGAAAATACGGGAAGATCCCGGGTCAGGAAGAGATTCTGACTCAAATGAAAAAAAGACTGAAGAGCTCTGGCCTCTGCTGGTGAATATATCCTGTCACATGCAAGTGCATTGCATGGAGTATGGACACATATATGTACATTTGTCACACACAGATTATGCCAACCATGCCATATACATAAGCACAATAAAATAAAATAAAAATAAAATGAAGATAGATTCTGATGGCAGGTTAGAATGATGCATCAGTAATTTTGTTTCCTGGTTCTAATGAAAAGCATCTTGTTAATTTCCCATCATTTGAAGATGGAAAAATCAAAAGCTAAACTTGCCAAAATATGATGTGTTTTTGCCTCCATACCCCATGCATATTTAATCCCAGAAACCATAAACAGACTTTGAAATTCCTGCCCAACTCAAGGCCACTCCTTTTGAGATCATTATCTAAGAAACTCGGTGATGGGGGTGACCAGGTGTCATGGTTTGATCCAGGTGTCCCCCACAAACAATTGAATGTGTTCTGATAGATCGATCCTCAGCTGATGGCAGTTTGGGTTTTACAACCTCGATGAAGCTGTGTTGTTGGGGGTGGGCTTATGGGGTTATAAGACAGCTTCCCCTTGCCAGTGTTTGGCACACCTTCCTGCCGCTGTTTGCAGTGCTGTGGCAGAGGTGATGTCCAGCCCTCTGCTCATGCCATCGTTTTCCCTGCCAGGATGGAGTCCCCCCTTGAGTCCGTAAACCAAATAAACCCATTCCTCCACAAGCCGCTTTTGTTTGGGTTCTTTCTGCGCAGCAACTAGAAAGCTGACCCCAACACCAGGCAACTTCATGAATTACAATGCAAATTTTTGGAGAGAAAGCTAAGCACACTGGCAGCTCTATTCATGCAAACCTTCTAAACCTGCTTCTAGTTTTCCTCCCTTCTCTTGAAAAAATGGCTTTGGAAGTCACAATGTCCATCTCATTTAAACAGAATACAACATGCTGAGTTTGTGACCTGTAGTTAAAAGGAAAAGGAAGAAATTCAAAGTGTGCTCCTTTCTTTGCTAGTTATGTTTTGTCATTATGAAGAGAAATCCAAAGATTTGTGTATAAGTCTTTAGTGGACAAATAATTTCATTTTCCTTGGAGCTGAATTGCTGATCATACAACAGATAACTGTTTTTTAAGTGAGCAGTTTAATAATATTCTCAAGCAGTTACAAAATTTACTACTACTACTAAAAATGCAGATATGTGTATACTATGTGATATCACAGATTTTAATACATTTTCTTAATGACTAATGGTGTTGAATATATTTTCACTCATTAATTATAGAAGCATCTTTTCTAATCTTACTGTTTCATTTGAGTTTTCTTATTAATGAGCTTTAAGGTTAATTTTACTTACATCTTCTTTAATATTTACTAAGAACTTTATTAACATACTGTAATTTGTCCACCACCATCTACTGCTTTGCTGTCTCATTCCTTGTGTCTTACTCAGTCCTCCAGGTTAAAATGTTGAGGGCTTATAACCAGGTTGGTCTTGTGGGGATATAAGTAACCACTGTGGTATCATGAATGTGCCAGTTGCTTCATTTTGGAAGGTCAGTGCCCCATAAAACACATTCTTGTCCTGTGTTTCTTACACTCTTCTACAATGTTCTTTGAGTCTCGGTGGGCACATCAGAAATCTCATTTAATGTTGAGTTCTCCAAAGCCTCTTCTGTTTTTATGAGTTTTGAGTCTCAGTGTCCATGATTGGTTAGAGAACCTGTTCTTCCAGGTGTTGTTAATTCCACGGAATCCTCAAAATTCAATTAAATGTCAAGAAGAGAAAACTGAGTGCCTAGTACTGGACAAATCAACTCTTTCCCAGCAGCTGGGACCCAGGAAGCTTTACAGAGGAAGAGGCAGAATAAAAGTGAGCGCTGTTCTCCCCACTGGGCAGAAAACCCTCTCATGGGATGACACTAGGGTTTCGTTTTAGAGTTGGCCCTCTGCCTCTGTAGACTCAGTGCATTCAGACAATCATGGATCAAAAATATTTGAGAAGATATTACATTGGGCAATACATGCACAAACTTTTCCTTGCTATCATTCTTTAAATAGTAGAATATAAGAATGATTTTCATAACATTTACATTGTATGAGGCATTAACAAATAACCTGAAGATCATTTAAGCATACAGGTGGATGTCGGTAGGTTATATACAAATATTATCCCATTTCACATAAGGGACCTGAGCATGTGCTGATTTGAATATCTGCAAAGGTTCTTGGAACCAACTCTCCACAGATACCAAGGTTCAACTACATCATTACCATCATAGCCTCTGTCATATATATATATATATATATATATATATATATATATATATATATATATATGTATATATTGTGAATATTTTCACACCTTTGCCTTGTCTATTTATTTTCTTCTTGTGCAGAAGGGTAATGTTTTTTAAATTTTGAAGTTTAAAAATGATTTCCTTTTTAGTTTTTTTTAATTATCACTTTAAAATGCTTTTGGCCTTTGAAGTACTCATAATTTGATGATCGATTTAGATATAGCATTGAAGTTTATACATATGTTACATCCCAAATAAGTTGTAATCCATGGGAGCAAGTAGGTTTTGAGATTTATTTGATCCATGCAGAGATACAGTTGTACTTTCATGTCCATCTGTGTCCATCTCCATCATGTCAAGGACATCTTTCAGCTTCCTTCCCATGTCTGTGACACATTTACATTTCTACATGCATAGAAAGGTCCACCTGCACACACACCATTCTATTCTTTCAAGAAAATAGCCATTTGGAAACACCCAGGAGGGATTGATTCTATTATCTACTGATCATATTGTGCAAGTAATCTGATTTTTTCTAACTTTTCAAAGTTTTTTTTTTGTTTTTCCCTGGAGGTGTTTATTTTAGGATCTTTTTGCATTCTAATATGAATTTAGGAACCATTAACATTTTCTTTGAGGAAAGATTTTAACGTTTGAATTCATTTTCTTAAATAAACATGTTATCCTGATTTCAACATTTTTCTTCAAATGCCAGTCTTATCAAGTTATGATTTCGAAGTAATTTTATTTTCATTTCCTCGTTGTTGCTGAATCTACTAGCATAAAGTGGATTCCCCTTTCCCATTATCTTCCTACTTTACTTTCTGTGTGAGTTCTCCTGGCATCTTGGTTCCTTCCCCAGCTTCTTTCCTGAAGAGAGACCTATCTCTGTATGAGGTCGATTTTCTTGGTCTTAGAATTGTTCTCTTTCTGTCTTAATATTGATAGGCTGTATTTTATTTTTTTAATAATTTTTGGAGTTTTTATCAATTTATTGAATGTTTTCAAAAGGTAATTTGTGATTTTTCTCTATTTTTTGCCACTTTTTGTTGATTTTGTACACATTTTATTAACTGTTTTCTTCTACTTATTTGATAGTTAGTTTTTTCTAACTTCTTAAGCTGAAATAATATTATCATTGTTTTTATTTTCTTCCTTCCAATATAGTTATTTAAAATTCACAGTTGCATTACATCTTCATATTCAGTCTTTCTAATTTTTTAAAAAAATTTCTTGGGGCTAGAGCGATGACTCAGCAGTTAAGGCACTTGTAGGCAATGCATAAAAACCTTGGTTCATTTCCCCAGTACACATGTAAAGCCAAATGCACAAGCAATGTGCATCTGGAGTTGGCTTGCAGTGGCAAGATACCCATATTCTCTCTCTCCCTCCCTCTTTCTCTCGCAAACAAGTGAATAAATATAAAATTTATTTTCGTGTTTTATTTGATCCATAGGTTATCAAACAGTGAGCTATTTAATCTTCAAATGCACACAGTCACCAACTTTCAATTATCTGACATACAGGTATTCTTTGACTTGAAATTTTATTTTTCATCGTTGTCACTTGAAATTTTAATGCCATTTTTGTAAATGAACAATCTCAGTGTAATTCTGCTCCAGTGAAATACACTGGGTTCTTTTTTTTTCATGGTAAAACAGATGGTGTAGCTTAACAAACATTTGATGTGCACTTGAACAAGAAAGATAAGTTCTGTATCATTTTATCACTGGTCACTTCAAGCTCTGACCCATCTCTTGATCAACCAGACACTCTAGGTGGGAAAGCAGCTCCTCTCTGGGCAACTGATGCAGGTAAAAGAAAAAATACCAAAGCATCCACTGAAAATTCTACCAGAATGGCATATACTCCTTCAGCCATAGTTCATCAACTAAAATATTTACATGCCTGTTTTTGTTATCAACCCGAAATGGAAATGTATGCATAACTCTCTAGCATGAAAGAGAAGTAAGGAGTTTGAACACCTTTATTAGATTTATACCACCCTTAGCTCCTGTCCCCATATATTCATAATCAAGTCCTTTCTTTCTGTTCACATTATGTTCACTGTTGTTCAAGCCAGTCTGAGTCTATCCATCTCCATTGCTGCAAGAAAGCTCTTAACAGATCTGACTACAATCCACTTTGGCTCCTTAAGAACAGTGACGATAGTCAACAAAAGCCTGGCCATCCACATAAGTTCTCTTCCTGTCATCACCACCATTATCATCCAAACTATGCATTGAACATTTCACAGCTTCTCAATAAATTGTGTTAAGATGCAATCTGTTCACCTAATTTTTTCATGACTTTGACTCTTAGATCATTGCAAGTTCATCCCTCAACATATTGGCCATCAATCACCAGCCTTGACGCTTCTCAGCACCTTGGATGCATCGTTGCCTTTGGAGCACCACACTCTACACAGGGTCTTCCTGATATCTGGGGTATTTCCTCTTGGGCTGCCCCTCATTCTTCATTCCATGTTTTCACTCATATCAGCTAACACAGGTTCTAGTTATAAGTTTATTTGCATTCTTGTTGCAGTAACAAAATACTTGGCTACAACAACTCAAAGGAGGGAAGATTTATTTTGGTTCATGGTTTGAGGGTGTACAGTCAGTCCACCATGACTGGGGAGGCATGGTGGCAGGTGGCACTTTGATAGCAGAAATATATAAAACAGAGAAACCTGAAGGCCTGCCCCCAGTGACCTGCCTTCTTTCAGCAAGGTCTCACCTCCCAGATATTCTATAACCCACAAAACACTGCCAACAACTAGGGATCAAGCACTCAAACATGTGAGTCAGTCTGGTACATTTCACACCCAAACTGTAAATAGTATGATTATATTTTTTCTCAATTATTGGCCACTATGGTGGTTTGAATGTAAACAGGTTTCCATAGGCTCCTATATTTGAATATTTAATCCCTGGCTAGTGGTACTAAAGGAGAATAGTAGTAAGATGCTTTTTGTAGGTAGTCAGTCAGGGATAGAAGCCCACGGAGAACACATGGATGCCACCTTGCCTGCCCTAGAAGGACTAGAATTCACATCTGACCCAGTCTCATTCAAGATGTCTGAAAGCAATCCCTCAGCAATAGCTACCTGTTTCTTCCCCAGTTTAGCAACACCTGTGGTCTGCTCCCCCACCCACCCAGGTCAGGCTCTTCAGCCCACCAACGCTTACACATGTGAGTGTTGATGAGGCTCATGGGAATTGTATGACTGACTAATAAAGGAGCCTGAAATTGTGACTAGAACTCTCTTGGCCTTTCTTCTCATTCTTCTGGCCCCTGACTCTCCTGGTCCTTGCTTTAATAAGTTGCCCCTCCGCCTTTCTCAGCTTGGAAGGGGGTTTCTTTTTGCTGAGGCATTATCCTGTTTGGTTTCCACATGACTTTGTTCTGGGTGCTTTCCTGACTAACCATGTCTGTATATTTCTGTCTTGTCATCTTCCCTTTTCTCTGTATCTGTACATGTATAAGTCTTTTGGTCTCTCCTCTTCTTTCCCTGACTGACTGGGAAGGAGATGGGGTTTCTTTTAGACTGTGTACTTCCCTGCCTTGTTTTGGGGTACTTTGTTTTTTTTCTACATGTCAGTCTCTTCTTAAGCTCTGAGTCCTTTACTATCTCTATCCTCTCTGACCACCTATGTGAGAGGGATGTTTTGGTTTACGCTCTTGTGCCTTGATTTCCATGTGCGTAAACCGCTTCTCCAAAGGCTTCCTCCTTGGAGATCTCCCTATGTGAGGAAAACTTTCTCTATCACCCCCTCCTTGCCAGGATGGGAGAATTTCTTTTAGGCTTGGGCATTTCTGATAACCTTCCTATTGGATCTTAACTCACCCTAAAATAAACCTCATAATGCATAATTTGCTATTCTCAGAGTGTGTGTTTTCAGTTCTTTCCTAACTTGAATAAGGACCCAAAAGTTGGGGTCCATGGGCCTGAGATATCTTACATCATTGTGGAATTTAATCCCTCCCTGCACCCAAAATCCTACACCAGTAGTATTCAGAAAGATCATGCAACATTTAGGAGGCAGAGCCTTGCTGAAGGAAGTGTGTCACTGAGAGCAGGTTTTGAGGTTTCTTGCTACTTCCTCTTTACTGATAAGACTATGTGACAGTGGCTATCTGCTCCTGAAACTTCCACTCAGAACTGTAAGCCAAAATAAATCCTCTCTTCCATCAGCTGCTTCTGCTTGGGTGTTTTGTCCTAGAAATGACAAAGTAAAAGATAAGGCCATAAAACTGAGTAAATCATATGTTACAGTTCTGGACCAAAACTACCTATGGTCCATAGATAATCTTTCTATGTTGCTTTTACTATTATCTTTCCTACGCCTTCCCTACTCTCAACCTCTGATCCATTTAAGGGGTTTCTCTTTATTTCTTATTACATATATTAACTTCACATACATACTACATACATACATACATACATACATACATACATACATATGTATGTATACATATGCATACAAACATACACACAGCCATATATCAATGCACATACATACTTATTCTTTCTACCCTCTACATTGTTAATATCTACAATCTGTTTATGTTGCTGTGTTAACATCAAGTTCATTTTTTTCTGTCTAAGCCTTCCTCAGATGATTACCATTGAATGGATGAAGAAACCTAAACAGGATGGGGTTGAGAAGTGTCTTGAGATTTCTCAGGCAGGTCTCAGTAGATCATGGATAAATGTTATCCAAGCTTATGTATGTCTAGCAACATTCATACACACAACCTTTGCTATCAACTGGTCTTGTTATTATTTTACCTTTAACGATATAGAAATTTTATATCTGAGAGATAAGTTACTTAAAGTAAGATTGAATTTTCACTTTCCTCTCATCTTCATATAACACTGCCTGGTGCTTAATATGGCCCTGTGTTCCTCAAACACTGATTGCATTCAAGGTCTATTTTCCTGCCCTGGTTTTAGAATCCAGACTTAGTTTTTTTTTCCCCCTCCTTCAACCAAATGTAGAAACTTACTGCAAACCTCAAGCCTTGTGCCAGCTCTTAGCTTTGTGCAAAGCTTTCCTGTTTGCCAGGCTTGAAACTAGCTATTTGGAGTTGGCAACTCTGTTTACTTTCAAGCCTCTATTGTCAATAGATCAAGTAGAAACATTGATAACTCAATGGAGCTCCAGGCAGCCTGCCCATCAGGGGCATCAAAGTGATACATTTCTGTGTACACAAAGATTTATCCCTGAAACCTAAGCAAATAGGAATTCCTGGGTGTGATCCAGAGTGAATATTAGTGTAGTCCACTCATGCACTTGCCATGGCAGTGAGGAATCTGCACAAACATCTATCTTGGCTCAAATAGTCTTGTAGGCCTTGTAGGTTGAGGATAATAGTCACAAACAAACAGCTACAGGAACTGGAGCTGAGATTTTCTGTAGAGGGGTGAGTTATCAACAATTCTCCCTCTCTCTACAATTATTTAGTGCTTGTCTGCTATGTGACAGGCAATGTGTTAGAGATGGGAGGTGCTCAGGATGGAATGAATACAGCTTCCCTGCACTCAGTGTAATCACAGACTACTGAGAAACAAAGACAATCATGGTCTGTCCCTCCCTGGGATGGTGGTCTTAGTCTCATCTGAGAAAGTGAATAAGCTCGCAGTGGTACACAGCAGATTCGGGAAGATCTTTACATATATTAGGAACACTTCTACAAGCAGGTAGAGACAAATCCTAACTGTCTAGCAGTAATGGGACTGAGATTTACAGTGAAGCTGCCTGTGTTAGCTTCTGTTGAACTTAACTCCCAGGGGATGCCAGAAAAAAAAAAACATTAAAATATTCATTACCTCCATTTTCTTACCAAAAAAAGGGTAAGTTGACTTACTCTTTTCATAACTTAGTAAGCCACTTCAGATGACTCACCAGGAATATTACATAAAGCTACCATTGTATATATATTTATATTTCAGTGTAATTCTGACATTCAGGCTTCCATGGGACACACTCAGAGTACCTTTTTCCTTTGCTTCTGTGTTCCTTAAACCCCTCAGTACCACTTGGATGCCTCACAGTACTATTTTTTAATCACTTACTAAATAGAGAAGGCAAAGTTTTGAAATTATAGCTATAATTCAAGTTTTTACTAGATAAATTGCAAGATGTTCATTCTGGTAATTTGTTATATAATTAAGCCCTGATTTAGAGACACAATATGCCTTTCAGTCTTCATGTTTCACATATTTTGATTATTAACACTTTAATTCTGATTCTTAGCTTTCTGAAAACACAGTTACCTCTTTTGGGAGGAACCAATTACGTTCTGTTCAGTCTCAACCAAGGTCTATGGTGTGTAGATTACTTCAGAGGAGCTATTCACATCCTATTCTATTGAGAGGTACCTGGCTGTTATACAGTATAGAAATGGGAACACTGTCTGTGATCAGGAGGTCTGGTCCTACTTGTTTTATTACAAGTCTGCTATAAAGCTGAGGCAATGAGCAAAAACTGTGAAGGAATTGAATATGTTGAGAGCCTCAAAGGCTACTCACTAGAAATGTTGTATACTTAATAACACTATCTTCTGGAAATGAAATGGTAGATATACCCATGGTCTCACAGTGGATTTCACTACCTCCGGATAAACTGTACATTGTTGATTTCATCAACATTTTGACATAGATTTTTGAAGGAGGGGAAATTAAAAAATGATACATCATAATAGAAGATAGACTATTTGGAAAGGGTTGATGCTGGAGTGGAGAAGCAGGGACAATTGAAGGTCATTTGAGAGGATTATTATCGATTTGCAATCTGTGCATGCATGAAATTCTCAAATAAAACTTTAAGAGAGAAAAATCCTGTTCACAACTGTCTTATGGGTATCATGGAATCGGAGAAACAGGGACAAAATTAGGAGCTCTAAGAACTGATCATGCAACACATTGGCTAAGTGTTAGCCTGAGCTGCATCTCACCATGTAGATTAGTGCAATTAATTGTTTAGTCAAATGATCCAGCCAAATTGTAAAAAAAAAATGCCATTAAGGTAACATTAGAGGTTTGGTTTTGGTCTTGAGAACCCTAAATGAAGTGAGGAAGTGAGGAGCCTGTGGTGCTCAGCGGGATGTTGACAAATTATTGCTGTAGTTGGATTCCTTCTGTCTCATTAGATTGGCCTCATTGAGAACAAAACTCTCCACTCCAAACCCTGCTGTCTTTTCTTCTGCCTAGATCTTCCTCTTAGAAGATTAGCCATAGTTGACATATTAAACAGATTAAGCATCTTATAAAGATTATGCATCTATTGTCAATAAACTAGGTTTATCCCTTTCAAGCCACTGTTTCCAGGCTGAGAAGCGCAAAATTCACATTTTAGCAGATCACATAATGGTTCACAAAACCTGTAAGGAACCCGCCTAGATGCCATGCATTCAAGGGTTGTCCTTGTCTTTGCTGGGAAGATTACAAGAGAACGTTGATCTGCCATTCCCTACCACAAGATGACATTGATGAGCAATAGAACTAATAGAAGAATAGGCCCTGGACATCATGGATTGTGTTAATATCATACATTCAGGCACAAGATAGTTCTCAGACATCTAAACATAGTCAAAGCACTCAGGTCAACATTGCAGAAAGGTTTGAGAAACCACCATTGCTGCTGGTCCTTTCTTCCCATACCTTTCTGCATTAGGCTTTAGGCCAAAATTACTTTGCCCTGGGCTATGTGTACTCTAGACTAGAGAAACCAGAGTTTGGAGGTGTCCTTCAAGGGGTGAAAGGTGGAGGCAGGGAGGCAAGATGGTTACACACATCAGTACATTTTCCTCCTCTCATAACGATTACTGGCCATTTGGCAATTTTTTCCATTTTCTTCAGTTCCTGCCTCTTCTCCAATACCCAGTTAAACTTGAAATTTAATGCTAGCCTTTCTAACTCTCATTCCTAGGGGTTCTACTTTAGTCTCATTACCAAACTATGATTTTTCTCTTCCAGGGCTGAGAGTCTCTTCATCCACTGATATATATGATTATCTAGTCCCTGGCACTTTTCCTTGCCTCTGGCCTCTTTGAAATCACCATTGTTTTTCATGAGGTTTTGAATCCCCACTCCCCAAATGACCAGAAGCAAAATCAGTAAAGATCACATTCTATGGACCAAGGCACTCCAACCTTGTAGCATCTTAAAGAAACAATACCTACTTTTGTCATTCATTCCCTTAAGATCCAACAAGGGCTAGCCCAGACAACCAGCAAGCTAAAAAATGGGTATAATAGTTCTAATTTTATGTGTGAAGAAACCGAAATTTAATCTCTCCCATGAGTCCAAAACATATATGAATTAGAGCCAGAATTCAGACTGGGCAATCTGAGTGTTAAAATCCTGGATCTGGTAGATCCATGTGAGAAATAAGAAAAGAGACAGAGACTTCACACACTTGCATAGCACAGGTTTATTCCAAAGGCGGAGAAGCTCCACCATGTGCCAGAAGAATAATCAGGCTCTGTCAGGGGAAGTGGGAATCTTAAAATGGGCTGAAGGCAAGGGGTGGGGTGGGCAGAGCCCATTGGGTAAAATGGTTGTTCTCCTGAAGACTTTGTTTATCTTTGGAATAAGAGTGAAAAGTGGGAGAAGGTTTGTTTTATTAACCACCCACTGAGAGGGCTAATGGAAGGGAGGATTATGGTAATGGATCTTGTTTAAATTAAGAGCCTGATCTGTGACACATATTTCTTATCATGTTTTATGGCCCAGGGATGTTCTACAGGAATTTCTTTGCCCGGTGATTATTTTTAACCCTTCCCTGACTACTAGTGGCACATAACCGTGACACAACACTGTTTATGTAAGTCTGGATGAAATATTCCTACCTCTCCTTGATATATTTAGACCTTTCCAATTTAGAAGAGGGAGGTACCAAATGGACCTCCCATGGACTTCCTCACCCCATGTCCTCATACAACTAGACTCATCCCTGTACTGAACATCTCCAGGATGCCAGAAACTGTGCTAAATATCATCATACGGTAGCCATGCCAACCTGGCTATCTTAATCCATGCAGGCTGCTGTAATGAAATTATCATAAACTGGGTAGATTTTAAACAAAATAAAATTATGTCACACAGATCTGGAATCTAAGAGGTTCAAGATCAGACAATTTCAGTGTCTGGTGAGGACTTATCTTTCACAGTAACCTTACATGATAGGGAGTTAAGGCAGCTTTCTAAGGCCTCTTTGATAAGGGCATTTTCTCTGGACAATGGCTCTGTCTTCATACCCAAAACAAAACAGAACAACAAAAAAGACCTAACCTCCTAACACCATTATATTGTAGGTTAGGATTTCAACATATGAATTTGAGGGGGTAGTCCCCCAAAATTCAGCCCCTCATAATAAGTTTAGTTGCTTCTTTGTTGGCTTATATTTTTATGAGTATTCCTTAATAAAATAGAGAAAGAAAGATGGGTTCTGTCCATAAACAGCTTCTGGTCACGTGTTTTGTCCCAGAAATTAGGAGGTAGTTGCCACAGCTTTCAATAATCCCCCCTCTTTTCAGGAACAATAGGCTAAATGAAGAGGAAACCCAGCTATATACTGCTTGTGGGCATGTGCCCAAAGTATTCCTCATTTTACCACAGAGATACCTAAATATCTGGTGTTAATTCTACATTGTTCACTATGGCAAGGAAATGGAACCAGCCTAAATGCCCATCAACATATTAATGGATAATAAAAATGTGAATATATACACAATGGGATTTTACTCAGCGTTAAGGAAAAATTACATTGTGAAATTTTCAGGGAAATGGATGGAGTTGGAAATGATTATATTAAGCAAAGTAACCCAGATTCAGAAAGACAAGTAGCCTATATTATCTTACATGCAGACCCTAGCTAGTAACCTCTTTGTGAAAGCATATATGTGACTGTGAGTGTGGATATTGTCATGAAACCAGAGTGGTCACAGCAAGAGGGGAAAAGAGGTATTAAGAAAAGGGTGAATGACAATAAATGCATATGACATAAAAGCAGGAAGGAGGCCACAGTGGGCAGAAGTGTACAAAGAGGAAGAGGGGCTTAGAGAGAAAAGGCGGAGAGGAAGAGTAACAAAACAAATCATGTCTGGAAATGGATAATGGAAACTAACACTTTGTGGGCTGTGGGACCCTGCTGAGAGGCACAGAACATAGGGTTAAAGGAAAGTAGAGGCTGGCCTGAAACCCCAATAATCTCATCCTCATTTTGAGACGGGCATGAGTTCGGCCTTCTCTCCTTCCTTTTTCCTAAAAACTCCAGCCCCTGGTAGGACTCAACAAACCCTGATAAGCCCAGGCACTTGAAGGCCTGAGTTGACTGGAGCTCACATTCCTCAGCTAACAAGCCCCAGGCAATAAAAAAGTTTAAAGGTCACAACTCTTCTAAAGCCACCACCATCTAAAGGCATACCTAAAGGCACGTAATTCCTGCCATTTGTAGCTGAGAGTCCCCTCAATTTATCTATGCAACCCAGGCATTGACAGGTTACTGACTCCCGCCAATGCCTTCAGGAAACATCCACAAACCTCCCTGCCAATCCCCTTGCGCTTATGCCCCTGCCCCTCCTTTTCCCTCCTATATAAAAACACCCTCCCTGAAATAATAAATGAGTTCTTCACTGAAAGTGTTTCCCGAAAGTTCTTCCTCTCATTGGCTCACCATTCTCCCAAGGCTCTGTCCAAGGTGTTAGTGTACAATGACCTCCCAAGTAATCCACGAACCACAATGGGCTTTGAATGAAAATTTAAAAAAGAGAGAGGGACTCCCTGTGTCAAGAAGCACAAGCTTTCTGGTTGTTGATGCTCTTCTTATTGAGTCCTTTGGCCCAGGTCACACCCCTCTTTGTTCTTGGCTCCTCTCTCTCTTGTTTTGCTTCCCAAGGAAATTTCCAGTTTTACTTTTGCAATCCTCTATTTAAAGAAACTCTAATCATCCATATCTAGGTCCCCAAAGGTTTTCTGAATTTTCCATTCTCAGAATGTAAAAATAAAAAACTCAGATTCTAAGACATTCTTTATTCGTTCATATAAGGATTCTTTTGCTTGAAAGTGACAGAAACCCTACTTAAATTAGTTTACATAAAAATAAATTCATATGGTTATATCTTGAGGAAGTCTCAGAGGGCTCAATCTAGCTAGGCAAAACTAGATTAAAGCTAGGGCTTTAAATTGTCAACAGCACTCTGGGTCTCCCCCCTCTTGGCACTTGCATATTCTGTCGTTTTCATGTATACTTTCTTTCCATGACAGCAAATATGGTGAGCAGCTATAGGGATACCAGAGTACACACTCCATAATTGAATCAGTGGCTTTATAACGAGAAGGAAAGTGAACAGAGCACACTCATGACATGTGTTCCTGTCTCTTGCTATGTGCACTGCCATCAAGAACATCACCTTCAACCCCGAGCCTGCAAATATATGAGAAAAGGAGATGCTTTCTTCAAAACCTACTATTTGGAGTATCTTCATTATAGTCATGGAAACAAGTGAATATGTGAGCCAAACATGTCTGAAAAGATTTTAACTAGCAAGGTTTGACCTACTGGCAGTGACTTGAAGAAGCAGGGCTGTAGAAAGCCAATCCTAAGCTTCTCCCCCAAGTGTCACATATGGCATTGACACCTTGAAGTCAGCCATGGTAAGAGGGAGGGTTTCTGTTAGAACCAGGATGTCTCCAGTTTTGGACTCTGACTGCCATTTCATTGTAACTTGCTGTTTCCTAAGAATGACCCAGACCACCCATGACAATTATCTCTTTCCTGTAATGTCCTTGACCACCTGTCTGATGATCAATTCCATGAAGTAGCCCACACCCTGAGGCAAGGTGGACTGCCCTGAAACCAGAAAATTCCAATGACCCCTACTGCACCATAAATATTCCCTAGTCTTTAAGGGAAGTCATTTCTGACCTTCCTGGTCAGAGCCCTTCTCTGGCTTTCCCCCAATAATGCCTCTCTCTGCCTTTGAACTAAGTTTTCTTGTTTAATTTCCTACTTTTCTTTACAGTTTCCACCATACAGACACTGTAGAAGCAAGAGCTCTAGACCCTCCGTTCAAAGATTTCTATAACCAGTATGTTCCCGTTATTTACTCAGAAAACAATGTTTAATGACTTATGTCCTCACTGGGATCCTGTGGGGTGTGTAAAATTCCAAATGAAGAATCAAGGATAGAATCGACCACAGATGTCATCTACCATAGTTAAAATGTTTCCTTTGCTTTTATTCAGAATTGGGTAAACCATGCCCTTTGGGGGAATGAAATTATGGACTTTCATCCCATTCCAAGTACACATTTCTCAGGGACCAGTTTGTACTTACCTGCAGGGAACAGAGGAAGAAGGGTAAGTTGAACCATTGTCATGGTGACAAAATATCTAAGAAATAAAAGGAGAAAAATGTATTTTTGACTCATATAGCTGTTTCAAATCCAAGGTCAGCTGGATCCACAACTTTGGGCCTGAGGCAAGGCAGACTATCATGACAGTGAAAGAATATGGGAAAGACAGGGAGATAATAAACATAACTTTTGGAGAATAAATATAGCATGCTACCCAAGATTCAGGTTTTCTTTGGTTTAATAGTTGATCCCCCAGGTACTAGACAAGGGTGGGGCTTTTAGTGAGTCAATCATGAGGACTCCAGTCTAATTGATGAATTCCTAACTGAATGTGCTATGGAGAGGTAGTAAGTGTGGAAAGTGGGGTGCGCTGTCTTATATAAAACCAATCCTGAACTCCTCTCCCTCTTACCTATAGTGATATGATGTTGGTACCTTAATGTCCCTATAATGGGAGGGAGGGTTTCCACCAGACTCTGCAAAAGCAAGATCACCCTGTATGAAGTGATGACTTGCCAGTTCATTCTTATCATAGGACGTCGACACCAATGGAACAGAGTTTGATGATACAGAGGAGGGATACTCTTTCTGTTCAGCAATATATTTTATTACTCTTTATGAAGTATTTCAAACTAGGCATAGTGGTGCATTCCTATAATCCCAGAGTCTCAAGAGGCTGTATAAGGAGAATCACAAGTTCAAAGCCAGCCAGCCTGAGTTACACAGTGAGTCCAATGGCCAGCCAGGGAAACTTTTGAGACCCTAAATAAAAATAGAAGATTTTTTTAAAAAAAGAATAACATTGTATCTCAGTTTTCAGCTTTTTATAATTCTACTTCCTCTCTGTTAACTTTCTTCTAAGTCAATTACCCTCAAGTGGTATTGGGTCCTTCTCCTTTCTCCTCCAAAGTAACCCTCTCTAAGAGATTATGTCACAATATTATACATAGTGGCTTTATATGCCACAGAATAAATAAGCATTGTTAACTTTCATGTAAAAATATAACATTTGTGCAGACTTTTCTAAATATATATAGGATATACAAAAACGTAGAAGTTCTCTTTGTTTTTTAAACAGCTATTCATCAAACAGGAGACATGCCCCATAGTGCAGTAAAGCACAATACCAAATGCTATAATTAATTGATTCCAGATAAAGGAGACATTTTGAATTACAAATTATGATGCATATGTCAATGGTGGAATGGCTATTCAGTGGATAAATGAATGAGAAAATATCTCTTCAGTTACATGAGAAAAATATCACCATAGAAATTCCAGCTGCACAAGCAATAAATCACAATAATTTGCAAATCATTCCAAATGCCAAAGGTGTCAAGTAATTTTTCCCAAAAAACAATAAACATCCAAAGATAATTATTTTTAAAATATATATGAGTCTATAGTTATCTACAAATATGCACACATAAATCCATATGCATACAATTCACGCTTAATCATCAATAATTACATGCTTTGAAGAGTAATTATGAATCTTGAGCCTCTATTGATCCCACACTTAAAATCCATTGTGTTAATTTTCAAAAGCAAACCAAATTAAAAGTAGAAACATAAATATTTGTTTATTATTATTGCCATCCAGTAAGTGTGAATAAATATTGAATGTGGGAAGAGCATTAAACACAGCAAATAAATGAATCTGAGATGTTGCTGCTAGAGATTTCATTGGTCTCAGTTCAATCAAGTCAAAAATAGATCATGGCTCATTAAGTGTGCCTCCTAGTCTAAGTACTAGCCTTCTCAAATTTAACTTGGTAAGCTCAAATCAACTGTTTACCAAGTTCCTAATATGAGCAAAACATCATGTAAAACACAAAGATAAACCATAGTCCTTTCTCTCAAGATGCAACTAATACTGCAAAAATTATACATATATATGCATATATACATATATACATATATACATATATACATATACACATATATACATATATGGACATAAAAGCATGCATGCAAACACACACATATATATATTAATATATGTATATATATTAATATATATATATATATATATATATATATATATATATATATATATAATGTTCCATTGCTTCCAAGGATTTCATTGTATTAGTATCCAAACCAGAGAAATAAAAATGTTCCAATTGTTGGATATATTTCTCTAATCAATAAATATTTAAGTTTTATAATATGGTGTATAACCCCCTTGCTAAGATTGACTCTTCAGTCTACAATAGCCTTATTTAAGAATGTCTAAGAAAACAAATTCTATGAATTTTATTCGGAATAAGGATGTGGATTCATGGAAGTCAGCATGCATCAATGCATGGATGAAAGCAAACAAAAGGATGTAAATTTTCTGATCAATGCTCGTCCACATGGGACTAAGTAAAGTCCACCATAATCATCAATGGCTATAAATCTAATTGACTGGAAATGCCTTGTAGACAGGACATGTCTTATATTAATGGGTTTGAAGTGTAATGGTCAATAAAGACAGGGGATAGTCTCATCTGTTTAACAAACTCACTGAAGCTACAAAACTCAATGTAACTAACCAAGAGATTAATATGTCCCATTCAGCACATTAGTGAATACAGGCTGGGCTGAGCTGTGAAAACTTTAGTCCTATGATCTCTGTAGTTTACCACAATAAAGATTTATTGCCTGTTCATGTAAAGTGTAATGCAAGTTGAGAGAAAAGGTCTCTAGTGAAGCTGTCCTACCCTAAGTGACTCTATGATTCATAATTTGTAACATGTTATGTTGCCATGACAACATTCTGTTTCAAGGAAAGAACATTGGATAGGTTGCGCACCAATCATAAATGATTTCTCCCAATCATGGTAAATCATCCAACCTATATTTCATTGGCCAAAGAATTCACATAGAATTCACTTGAATTCAAAGTTGCTGAGAAATATACAGGAGTGCGCTGTTATTCAATAGACACTAAATGGATACACCACATTGTCTATAATTCCAGAGCAGGGACGAGGATACCCAAGGCCAGTCCATCTAGCCAAATTGCTGAGCTCCAGGGCAATGAATGACCTTGTCTCAAAGGAGGTAGATGGTATTCCTGAGGTTGTACACACACACAAACACACACACACACACACACACACACATGTTTAGTAGCCTACAACAAAAAGCACTGTAATAATAATTAACTTAGCTCCCACACATGTGAAATGGCCTGGCCTCAGTCAGCTTGGTGCTTGTACCCTGGATGGACAACTACCCCATGGATCTTTTTCTCACAATGAGAACAGACAAACCAAACCAAAATGATCATATAAGCACTTTTATACCCCTTGGACAGATCAACCATATTAATATCTACTGAAATTCACAAAACTGTAACTAAAGTCAAGTACCAGAAGTCAATATCCCATCACTTCAATAGGTAGGACATCAGTTACATGACAAAGATGTAGGATACAGACACAGAGAGTAGTTGGGGTATGTATATACATATGTATGTATATATGTATGTATGTATGTATGTAATATATATATATATATATATATATATATTTGCAGTCAACCACACACCACTGGGATGAATCTTCAAACCAGACACAGTTTGGGGGAGGAAAGTATTTATTGAAACTACAGATTGAGGGGAAGTTCCATAACAGCGAAAGAGGCTGGCCCTCTTTCACAAGTCCAAGCAGAGAGAAAAACCCACCACCAACACCACACACACAGAACAGGGAACAGGCAGGGAGGGGCCAAGGAGAGAATTTCTTCTCCTTTATATAGGCTAGGGTGGGGTTTTACAACCCTTCCCCAGACTTAATGGCTTCCTGAGTCTCTGGACTTTCCTTCCTGCACTGCCCACACAGGAAAGGATGTTTACTTCTACCTCTCCTGAGCTTCCTTATATCCTGCCCCCTAGTGAGAGGCTGCCTTCCTGTGAACATCCTCAGAGACCCACCCAAGATTACGTGAAAGGTCAAATTGACAGCAAAACCTAACCATCTCACACACACACACACACACACACACACACACATATATAGTCATATATTGTTATATACTATGTTATCATGATAGGAAGAAGAGACCTCATTTACACCTTTTGAATTAGCCTCTAAAAATAATTTTCACTTTTAAAATAAGACATATCACCATAGGTAGGTTCAAGAAAAATTTGAAGTCACCAAAATATCATGAATATATTAAGGTTGACTAGTAGCAAAATTTTATCTTTCAAAACAACAGTAGCCTTTAGACCAGAACATGTGTATGTGTGGGAAGTTTACAGCTGAAGTTCATAGCACAAATGGTTTACTTAATGTGCTATGGCATACCAGAAGTTTTTCAGCACCACAAAACCATTTTGATTGCCATAATTGTTTTTAGTAACTTTTTTGTGTCCATTTTCTGATTTATTTCACACCCCCCCTTTTGTGGAGATATGGTCTTCCTCTAGCCCAGGTTGACATGGAATTCACTATATAGTCTCAGGCTGGCCTCGAGCTCATGGTGATTCCCCCTACCTCTGCCTCCTGAGTGCTGGGATTGAAGGCATGTGCTACCAAATCTGGCCTTTTACTTTCCTTCTAAAAAGGCAACATTTTCTTTATGATCAGTTTTTATAGTTCACAATATGGGAAAAAGCCTCTTTCATTGGTCATCCATGATTATTTTGATAATTGGATGCTTGGGTTTTTTTTTTACATTTTTGCCTTCAAGAGAAACAAAGACATAAGTGTTAGGATGAAGGGTACAGGGGATTTGAGTTTTAAAGCAGCATGCAGACCACAAAAGGGTGAAGCAGGGAAATCTGAATTCCATAGGAGGGAATTCTTCTAAGGAAAGAAAGTTAATTGCAACAGAGTTTGGCCTCCCCATTGGCAGATATTGAATCTTAAATATGATTTGTATTTCCTAATCAATCATTATTTTATGATGACACCATAATTAGACCATGGGCACATACAAAGAAGAGAAGTCTATCAACCATAATTCTAAAGCACAAATTGTCATTTCCAAGTGAAATAAGCAATAGTTAGAAAGTTAAAAACTGTGATCTTTATAGATAACTTGGACTCATATTTCAATCCCCTACTAACTAGCTTGATAATCTAAGAAAATTTTGTTAGATCTTTCTAAGACTTAGTTTTCCTATCTTTGCAATAAAGATAAACAGAATAGTTAAGTTCTTCTTCACTCATTCAACCAATACTACTCTTGTACCATGACTGCTTTGCAAGGCAAATTAAAATAAGCACCATCTACCCCACACGTATGAGGAAAACACTTGGCATATCACAAGTTAGCTCAGATGTTATGAAATCTGTTCTAATACTGGAATCAAGTGGGAGAATGGAGAAAGAAGAGCTCCCTGGTAAAAGTGCTTGCTGCTCAAGCACAAGAACCTGAGTTTGGATCTCCTGCATCCATAAACAAGCTGGATGTATGAGCCCAGATCAAGACAGGGAGGAGGGCAAAGGACATAGGTGGCATGAAGCTTGACAAGAGGCTCAGGTGGTAGGAGGGGACAAGAGTG
This sequence comes from Zapus hudsonius, assembly GCA_004024765.1. Classification (NCBI taxonomy): domain Eukaryota; kingdom Metazoa; phylum Chordata; class Mammalia; order Rodentia; family Dipodidae; genus Zapus; species Zapus hudsonius. The sequence goes on from PVHP010000486.1 coordinate 122,184, forward strand.
GAAAGGCAATGGGGACAAAGAGGAAGGAAGGAAAACAAGAAACAATTTTATTGGTGAAAAGACCTCCAAGGCCTTTCTCAGGAGAGCGTACCCCAGGACTCAAATAACCACACCAGCAGATGCAAAAGCAAGAGGATTTTTTTTTCTCGGCTGCGCAGGCGGGCTCCTGGACCGATGTGTGCCAGAGAGCGCCGAGGAACAAAAGCTTCGGGTATATATAGACAAGAACCACAAAATTATAATACAGCTCACACCATAGGATGTTTCATATTTCCATTGGTTCTTTTGTCCTGATCTGTACAATTCTGATTGGTTACCCAGTTGGAGCCTGGTATTTGCATTTCATATTCCAGGAACAGTCATATTTTACCTTTTATGGAGTGTTTGTTTAGTTTATGACTTGGGACCTCCCACAGAAGGGAGGGGGAGTGAACCAGGAGAGGTTTTTTTCCATCTGTTTTATGAAATGGAGTCAGTTTTACAAAATGGATTCTTCAATTTGAAAAACGTCTTGAGGAAACACAATTCTTTGTATGTTAATGAAAAGTAACTTAAAAAGTAAAATAAATGTGAAATGAAAAGAGATGCTTATTCTGTTATATCTAATTTGGCTGGTCAGTTTCAGAGGAGTCAATCCATTCAAATACTAAATAACATTCAATATATAACTTTACCCAGGAAGAAAGTAACAAAATGATGAACCCACATTCTCTGCTTATGAAGCCATCTTATGGGCCTTCAACAGGGATGAGGCTGTAGACACTGGGACTGTCTGTCCTTTCTCCACTCAGTCATAAAAGAACTTCATAAATTCTCTTTCCCAGAGCCCTTAAGGACTAAAGATCTTACCTTCACCCAAAGGACTGAAAGAAGTGCAGAAACAGTAGCCACTACCATGAATGGGGACCCTGGATATAAGAAACGCAGCCCGGCTTCAGATCATGAACGTTATGTCACATCTTGTTTGAAAGAGCAAAATATATCAAAGTATAATTATGCTCAGATAGGGGAACAATCTCTGATGGTAGAAGACTTTGTTTCTCTATCCTGAGCATGTTACATGTGGTTTTCTATTTGTAATTTTTAAAAAATATTTTATTTATTCATTTTCAAGCAGAGAGAAAGAGAGAGAGAGAAAGAGAGAGTGAGAGAGAGAGTGCACCAGGTCACCACCTTGTGGGTCTGGCTTATGTGGGTCCTGGGGAATTGAACCCAGGGCCTTAGGCACTGGAGGCAAGTGCCTTAACCGCTGAGCCATCTCTCCAGCCCTATTTGTAATGTTTTTTTTTTTTGGTTCAAATCTCAAGGAACACAGGGTTTCTTTCATTTATGGGCTACTAGCATTAGTCTGTTGTTCCATCTATTTCCCGCTTTCTCTACTACTTAAATTTCTTCATCTTTCCTTATCTTGATTTTAATGAAGTTACTTGTGATGGTTAGGTTTTGTTGTCAACTTGATCCTTTTAATTATCTTGGGTAGGTCTCTGAGGATGTTTACAGGAAGGTAGCCTCTCAGTAGGGGGCAGAATGTAAAGAAGTTTAAATAAGCTGGAAGTGAACATCCTTTCCTGTGTGGGCAGTGCAGGAAGGAAATTCCAGAGACTCAGGAAGCCATTAAGTCTGGGGAAGGGTTGTAAGACCCTACCCTAAGGCTATGAAGGGGAAGAGATTCTCTCCTTGGCCCTCCTGCCTGTTTGCTGTTTTGTGTGTGTGGTGTAGGTGATGGGGTTTTCTCTCTGCTCAGACCTGTGAAAGAGGGCCAGCTTCTTTAGCTGTCACAGAATGGCCCCTCAATCTGTAGTTTCAATAAATACTTTCCTCCCCAAACTGTGCCTGGTTTGAAGAGTCATCCCAGTGACATGTGCCTGACTGCGATATTACTTAATTTTATTTTCTGATGACCTAAATACACTTCCCAATGTACATAAAAAACTATGACATCATCACTCATGGACTACAGGATACAGATGGCTGCTAGCTATGAAGGAGTCACCTTTATCAAACCATAGGCATGCTCCCTTCTTAAACCTGAGCGAACTTGAAATCACATAAAAATGACCACAGTACATAATGATAAGTTATTCAGAAGACACCTGAACTTCTTCTCTCACATTTTCAATGTCTAGAAAGAAAGAAAGGGGAATTTTTGGATAAACTGAAAATGGAAAATAATTTTAACTCGACCCCTGACCCCACCAAAGTAACAGGACTCGGGGTAGGGGCACTAAAAATACGACAAAAAGGAAATTGAATCTTATTTTTTGACACGAGAAATCAAGTTCATGCTTGTTTTGATGAATAGAAGGGGAATGAAGCCCTAATGTACAGATCAATATAAATATAATATACAGATCAATATAAATGACTCCAAGTGGACATGGGTTTCACAGAGCAAAGGTCTTGTACTCTGAGTGACCTGTGTTGATATTCTGGAGATGGAAATTTAAAGGAAACATTCAGGTTCCTGGCTTTCCTATGTCAAACATGGAATTAAAAGAGTAGAGAGAGATATTAAATATAAAGCATTGTGAAGCAGGCATGGTAGTGAACACCTTTAATCTCAGCACCTAGGAGGCACAGGCAAAAAGATTGTGAATTCAAAGCCAGTGTGGGCTTCATAGAGAGGCCTTATTTAATAAAAATGGGGAAAATGCCCTATTATCCTATAGTAACATGAAGTTACTATAAAAAAGAATAAATTTGAAGGCATTTTTTAAAAGTTGGTGTTGAGTACAGATAGGTGTCTCTAAGTCAACCTGAGATTCCTGCTGCTTATTGGACTTTGTATTAGTCAGAATTCTCTAGAGGAAACAGAGTTGATAGAATGGATTGTAGTAAAAAGGAATCCATTGGGGTAGTTTACAACAGTCCAACAATAGCATTCTGCAGGCCCACAGGTGAAGAAACCAGTAGCTGTTCAGTCCACGTGGCTGGAGGCCTCAGCAGTCCCAATCCAGCCCAGAAGGCCTCTTGGCTCCCTGGAGAGCAGCTGCTTTTCAGTCCACGATGTGAGGCTGAGGAAACTTGGTTCTGATGTTGAGGAAGGGTAGAAGAGCAGGATGCATGTGCAAGTCACAAACAAGCACCAGCAGCCAGGGGAGGAACTAAGAGGCTTTCCTTCCCCTCAAGCTTCCTTATATTTAGTCCCCTTCTGGAAGGCCCACCCACTGGGGGGAAGGGCTCACTCTGGAGAAGGGAACTCCTCCCTTCTCCAAAATCCCAAAAGGGTTTTGTCAATCCTTCCTGCAGGCAAGCTCAGAGACCTGCCCAAGATTACTATGGATTATTAAATAGATCAAGTTGACAAATAAATTTAGCCATCACAGACTTTGATGTTCAACAGCTACTTGTAAAATCTGGAGTGATTACATTTCCTTTTGTCAGCTGGGCAATAATCGATAGAATTACGTGTGCATAGAAAAAACAGTATTTGGGCTCAGAGGTAGAGGTTAGGTTTTGAAAGGTGGGAAGTGGTTTATGAATGAAGATATTTTTTGGCTGTGAGGTCATAAAGGGAAACTATTTCTTCTCTCAAAACTGATTTCAGTGTTGTTTAGTGAAGATATTTCTTTCCTACTCAATACAAAAGTAAATGAAGAACAAACAGGAAAAACAGATATTTTCAAATAGATCCCTATGTGTCACATCCCCAGGCTCCTTTCTCTTTTACTTTCTCTCAATTGTCATTCTCTCAAAATTAAATGTAGTGTATGAAATGCCTTCTGAAAGACTTCATGCATTAGACAACTAATTCCTTTATTAAAATGATAGAGAGGTGAGCCTTACCTGTTGGAAGTAGGTCACTAAGAGTAGGACTTTGACTTTCATCTTCTGTGATAACTGCTTCAGTAATAACAAGCCACACCCTCACACTCCCAGAGCCAAGGATAAAGCCAGACTACACTGCCATCTCTTCCAAGATGGATAGTGAAGTTTCATCCCTCTGAAACCTAGAACTGAAATACACATTGATGCTCGCCACTCTGTCTTTCCAATGCAGCAAATAGATTCAAACGTATAATTTGTATGCCAATGTCATGAGCTGGGTTAAAGAACCAGAGTTTTTAAAACCATTAATCCTTGCAGGAATCTCTGAAAGATGACATATAAAGCCCAAGAATTTAATGACACAAAGAGGAAAATCACTGGTTAGGAGACTCTGCCTAGGGACTGAAAGAATCCATCAAAGTGATTCTGAGATGAAGCAGAGACACCATAATAGATGCGCATTTTCACTGAAATAATACTTTCTGTTCCTGAAATAATACTTCTTTTACCCCCATGTGGGTGGTGAAATAGGTGATTCAAAGAATTCAATCTCTGTATAGCACTTGCTCTACCAAGGTTTGCAGATTCCATCATTCCAACTCATTCAAGTGTGGGTTATACTGCTTAATTCCTTCATCCCCATTTGTTCAAGTAGGGTTATGCTGCCTAGGGAGGTCTTGAAGTCAGCTCCCAGGAAGAATTTTCAACATCTTTGAGTTCTTTATAAAAATTCTATTGAATACATTTTAAGTTTTTGTATAAGTATATATTGTATAATGAGCACATTCATTTTTTTGAACCATTGCCCTCCCATTAGATCCCCTTACTTCCCCTAGAGAGTCTGAGTTCTATTTTCATGTTATATATCAACACAAGATTTTACATATAAACCTCAACACTATATATAAATAGTTATATATAATAATAAATAATACAGTTATATAATATATAATATATATGATAGAAAATATGTATTTGCTTTAGGAGGCCAACTTAATTCATTTAATATGATCTTTGATAAGATACCACCTTATCCTTGTCAGAAAGGTTCCTTGTACAAAAGGAACCTTTTTGCATCATTGGTGGGCATGGAAATAGTCGAACCACTATGGAAGTCAGTTTGAAGGCTTCTCCCCCCCCCAAAAAAAAACACACTAAAAATAGACCTACCATCTGACCCAGCTACACCACTGCTTTCGCTTCACTTTCTTCATACTACAGACAATCACACATCAGTGTCTATTACAGCACTATTCAAATAGTTAGGTGATCAAGGAACCTAGATGTGCAACAACAGAGAAGTAGGTAAAAAAGTGAGATATTTATATGCTTGGGCTTTTGTTCAGCCATAAAGAAGAACAAAGCTATCATCTTGGAGTTCTTTGTCCAGCTTCACTTTCTGTTGTAAATGATGAGGGAGTTGGTCAATAATGGTGCAGAGGTACAAAGTTACCTAAGCATCTGACAGAGTGAGTAGAGGCATGCTTAGAGAGAAAAAGTCTGTCTTGAGCCGGGCTTGGTGGCGCATGCCTTTAATCCCAGCACTCAGGAGGCAGAGATAGGAGGATTGCCGTGAGTTCAAGGCCACCCTGAGACTACATAGTGAATTCCAGGTCAGCCTGGACTAGAGAGAGAGACCCTACCTTGAAAATAAAACCAAAATAACAGAAGTCTGTCTTGAATCAGACTGGAGCATACCACATGCTCCAATCTGCTGGTCTGCTGCTGTGCAGAATTAATGATGGCTCCTTCAGCTGCCCCTTGGCCAGTCGGGAAATACAAGACTATCAAATATAACCTTAACTAAGCATATCTAGAATAGTCTTTCAAGGAGAGATGGAGAGAGAAAGGAGAAAGAGAGAGAATAACAGAGAAATCTATAAGGTTAGTGTTGAGGCAAACATATTTTTATAGTAAGCATAAAATATGTGGTAGGAAATGAGCACTCCTCCCTTTCAAAGTACCTGCACATTATGCCAGTATATAAATTTATTCTAATAGAGTTGGCTCAAGTTTTTAAATATAAAACTTGATTCTGTTTTCATAAATCCACTTTCAGAATTCCCCACAGCACATTCTCTGACAATTTTTGGTCATTTGAAGATGGTTTGAAATTTTGGGAACAATCACTCTGTCTTAATGGAAATTTTATTGACTCTGGAATTAAAGATTCCTGAGTGTATGTGTGTGTACACTGAGTAGCTTACTGGAATAACAACTCAAACCAGGGGATTATCCCCAGGATGGCTGTCCCCACCTTAATAGCAGCTGGAAAACACATGGTTCAGGGATTTAACTTACATAATGAATTTGATGTGGTATGGTTTGCCTGGAAAAAAAAAGGAAACAAAATAAATTACATGGTTAATAAAATTGCACAATACAACTTGGCATCTCAATGTAAGAAGCCTCGTTTTGTCTATAATTTACAATCATCTCTGGGGCCAGACTAAAAGAAGAAGAATTTCCAGGAATTAGCAAGATGGGAATTAACACAGGTATGAACACTAACAAGAAAGGAATGGGCACTTACCTCCAGAAGCATCTACCTAGAAAGTCTCTGCTGTTTTAGAGTCTTAGGTGTTGCAAAGCAGTGCTGTAGAGGCACTTTGAATTCCCCAATGGAGGTTCAGGGACAGATGATTGGGATCAGGCCTGCCTCTGAGGAACCAATCTGAGGTCCTCTGCAAACAGGAACAACTTAGATGACAAGATGCTACCTGAGCAGTAGACTGCAGGTGCAGTTCTTGCCTCAGGCTAAAAACATTTCTCTGTTTATATTCTCCTTCCCAGGGACTCTTACACACATCTATTTGAGCAGACTGCATCAACCAGCCAAGAGACCCCATGCCACACCACCACCATCGCAGCACAGCCTCCCCTTCTTTCTGGGTCTCTAAGTGACTGTGATTTCTACCCCGTGACACAAGGCTGCTTCATAGGAGTGAAACCATATTCCCAGGAGCCTCAGATGCTCCAGTAGAAAGAGATAAAAAGGCTAGAAAGAGGAAGTGAGACGTGAATGACCCTCACTTCCTCTGGGGAATGCACATTGTAAGAATAAACCTGGCCAAAAGTCTCAGTGCAATTCCTCAAAGCAAACAAATTGGGAGCTATGGTCAGCTCACCTCGCCGATGGTGAGCACCCGGTCCCACAGTGAGATTGACAGAGGGACAAAGGAAGGGGCTGGTCAGATTTTCTATAAATAGCAAGACAGTGTTCCTATGTAAAATACAATAGTTCAGTGTATAATGGATTCTCTCCAATCTAGAGTCACTGGGGGTTTTGTTATTGTTATCTTTTTCCATTTCTGAGATAAAGAAACTAAAATCTAGAGGTGTAGAGAGATGTTTCCCAGTTAAAGTTAGCCAGAAAATGTTAGAGCTAAGACAGAAATCCAAAGCTCTGGAGGCCAAACTCTTGGTCTACTTCCCTCTGCCAAGTGCATCTATTATTGGTGTTTTGGTCCCACAACTCCCACTGTCACTGCGGATGCTCCAGGATGACAGTCCCTAGGGAAATCTTTTCCGCCAGTCTAACTTTCTACACTTTTTGTAATTTATCCCATCAAACTACTAAAATAATAGCATATGAAGTAACCACAACTCTTTATTTTTCATATTTGAAATAAAGAATGAAGACCTGGGGAGATGACTCAGCAGTTAAAGATTCTTATTTGCAATACCCACATGCTTCTGTGAGCCCCGACATGTATATAGCAAGGAGAGGCAGAAGTAGGAGAAGCTGGAAGCCTGCTGGCCAGCTAAACTGTAGCACAGTAAGTGGTTGTATATGAAAACACACACCCTACCTCAAGCAAACTAGAAGGAGAGGACAAACACCCTGAGGCTGTCCACAAATCTTCACATGTGTGCCCTGGCACACACATAACCCCCCATCCCCACCTCATGCACACACACACACATAATTTGAAAAAAGAAAGATGAAAGAAATGAATGAGAAACTTAAGAATTTGTGCAAGGTCACAGGTTACAATTTCAGCCCTGGTCTCTTTGATTCAAGGGTTCATAAACATAAATTTTGTATTCCCATAAACAAGAGGCACCCCAACTACCCTCAGGACTTTTGTGCACATGATGTTTAAGTACACCAGAGAGGATCTCCATGGGTTCTTCCTAGCCTCCCCTTTGTCCCCTTCTTGCCGTAATGTGTACTTGTGGGAACTGAGGGGGACGTTAAGGAGCAGGCATAGATATATGAACCTCAGGTTTCCAGGGCCTTCTCACAAAAGGCAATCTTTTTCTTTACTTTCTCCATTGTGTAGCAAATATTTTTTCTCGTTTCATTTCACCATGTTGCTATATACCTGTCTGAGGGATCCATGGACCTAATAAAATAGGCTCCAAACAATGCAGAAAGCATAGTCGGGCTATAGTAAAGTTGTAAGAAACATGGCTTTGAGGGATTCCTTGAACTGTTTGTCTTCTTGGTTAAGTTTGCACTTATTCCTCTAGGTGAGCCTTGGGCCCCCCAGAGGTGCTCCAGACAATCATACGTTTTCATCACATCACCTGTGGGTCCAGATGTTCCCACACCCTGATGTGGTGAGCCCACTCATTGCATGACATGTTTCAACTACTTCCTCCCTCTTATGAAAAGGCAATCTTTTAGTATGTCTTAAAATGAACTGTCTTCCCTGTGTGGTTCATGTATTTGGAGTCTAGACTTCTCTATGAGTCACGTAGGCTTTTAAAGAGTCATCTGAAGTTACACCAGAGAATGGAAAAACCTGGAAGTCAGAGATGTGGGCCACCAAGCTTGTCCCTGTAAGTACCTCACCCATTTCATTACAGAAATATGGATGGAACATCCTCCTTTACTCACCACTCTACTACAGGTTAAGGGACCTGCTCCCAAGCCCTCTTCTTTTTAATTGTTAAATATTTCATTGCTCGCTCTCTCTCTCTCTCTCTCTCTCTCTCTCTCTCTCTCTCTCTCTCTCTCTCTCTGTGTGTGTGTGTGTATGTATGAGAGAGAGAAAAAGAGAGAGAAAGAAAGAGAGAGAGAGACTAATTCCAGACCCATGTGCCACTTTGTATATCTGGCTTTTACACGGGTACTGGGAAAACAAGCAAGAGCCTCTGATGGTACACATGTCCATGTCTCTTCTTCTTGTCTCTACCCTCCATTTAAACACTTAGAAAGCTGTTTTCACTCAAAAGCACTCACTCATCACTGGGAACCACATCTGAAGAATCCCACAACTTTAATCATTAACCTACTTTCTATATACTTTAGCACCACCCAAAAATCAATATATATGTATACTTAAGCACCCCACCCCACCCCAAAAAATGTAGCTGAGGCTTACTTGTAGCTGGAGGATGAGGAAGTGGTAGTAATGAGAATTTCAGAGGAGAGTCTGGTACCCGCCCCCTCTTTCCAAGAAGGACTATACATCACATTTGCCTTTACTATAGAGCTAGCCATCACTGTATTTCTCTGCTTGCTTCATTGTCATGACCATGAGCCCCAGTCTTCTGTAGGTCAGCCTAGAAACTCTGATTTCCATCACAGCTGGTGAATTCATTGACATGGTGGTGTTGGGCACTGGGGAGAGAGTCTTAGGAAAGTGTGGTATAGTGATAAGAACACACATGCCAGCTCCACAGGGGTTTCCTGCCTCTCCCTTCTCCTACTTCATCGTATCAGACTCCTCCATCATTGAAACACTGGCTCTGCCCTCATTGCACCATCATTGGATAGTAACCTGAACATGAAGGCAAAGAGAGGCTCAAAGATCGCTTCCTCTATGAAGTAGGGAAGCCCTTGCGGATGGTAATGGATGGGTTTTGAGCAGATTTTCCCATGCAATGTTGTGTGATTTCTTTTTCCCACCATTTCTCCACCATCATCTCAGTTCAGTTATATTGTCAGTTAATATAACAGAGGCATGAGGCTAGCGTCCCTGCCTTAATTGCTCTTGTTAGCCCCTTTTCTCCTAATGTGTGATTCTGCATTTGTCTTCTAACCAAACACACAACTAGATCCCTCTCCTGCTCCATGTCCTCCAACCCTGGCTCACTCTGTCACCATCAGAGCCATCACAGAGCCTCCCCTCCATCACACAACTGTTTAAAGTTGAGTGACTCCTCCCATCTTCCCTCTTACCTGTTGTCATGGTTTGATCCAAGTGTTCCCCACAAACAAATGAATGTTTTCTGATTGACTGATCCTCAACTGATGGCCTTTTGGGTTTTGTAACCTCACTGGAGCTGTGTTGTTGGGGGTGGGCTTATGGGGTTATAAACCAGCTTCCCCTTGCCAGTGTTTGGCACACCTCCCTGCCACTGTTTGCAGTGCTGTAGTGCAGGTGATGTCTACCCTCTGCTCATGCCATCGTTTCCCCTGCCAGGATGGAGTCTCCCCTCAAGTCCAGGTCCATAAGCCAAATAAACCCATTATTCCTCCAGAAGACACTTTTGCTTGGGTTCTTTTTGCACAGCAACAGAGTAATTTGACTACAACACCTGCCATGTATCATACATCTTTGCTTCATTTTAAGGACTATTTAGACCATTTCAAAAATGTATTCATCTCTTATTTTACCTATACTAGAACTAAAATAAATAGTAGTTAACTGATCGTATGCTAAACATGTATGTCTAAATTAATTTTTCCTTAAAATATTATTGGCAATGTCAAACTCCCTCCAATACTTTCTGCTCTACTGTATGTATATAAAATTCATCTTTGACAACTCACTAAGTCAATTTCATATCACACTAATGGGTCAAGAGAGAGGTTTAGGAGCACTGATTTACAGTAGGAGGAAGATGGATAAATTCTTACTTCTCAAAGTATGTTCTGTGAGCGACCAGCATCAACATCACCCAGGAACTTGCCAGAAAGGCTTTGTCTCAAGGTCAGCCCCAGAGCTAGGAAATCAGAGTTCACAACTGAACATGTTCTCCGTTATTTCCACATGTTGACTGATGTGTGCGAATTGTTGGTGAAAATGCCAAGTACTCATGTGAGAAGTTGGAGTTGATGTTGTGGCTCAGTGGTCAAAGGTGCTTACTTGTTAAATCCTCCTCATGACCTGCTGAAACTGGGTGCAATGTGGTGCCTGCATCTGTAATCCCAATGCACCCTTGGCAATGCTAAGCAGAACCAGGAGAATTCTGAGATCCAAAAGCATAGCTTCAGAAGAGGCCCTCGGTCAATAGATGGTGGGAGGAGGGGAGAAGTATCAGAGGTTGTCCTCGGATGGCCACACACGTGCATATACACACAAATGGTCCACACACACATACCCATCCACAGGCACACACATACAAATAAATAATACAAAATGGAAATAAATACAGGAAGTGAGAAGTGGATGCCTGGGGATAAGAAGGTTAGTTTTTTTTTAATTTTTAATTTAATTTTATTTTATTTTATTTATTTTTAATATATATTTATTGTCCATAATGAATTACATTATTTAGTGGGCAAATAATGAGTTGTTATCCCCAATTCCCCTCCCTCCCCATCCCCAATCAGCTGGATATCCTCCTCCGTGGGCTGTTTGTATTAGTCCTTGTGGCAAGGGATCCTGTATATCCTAGTACTCAGCCTGGTCTTCCTGGCCCAAGTGTGTTGTTACTGAGGGGTGCCATGCCTCTGGACAGTCTCCCCCACCACAGCTCTCACAATCTTTCCACCCCCTCTTCTGCTCAGTTCCCTGAGTCGACAGAAGGTTAGTTTTGAGCCAGGCAGTGGATTGGGTTCTGTCACACCTTGAGCACACCCATCTCTTAGAGGAATACTATAAGCTTAAAAGTATAATATTGTCATTTTCATTGTCCAAGAAGAGAGGACTGAGGCTGAGTCTGGTTAAGAGTTTCAGCCTAGGCCACATAAGTAATAAAGCCAGAGATGCTGCCTGGGAGAAATATTTGCAAAATATTTATCCAAGAAATAGCTTCTGTCTATAACATACAAAGACACTCAAAACTCAACAATTAACAAAAAAGATAGCACAGTTAAAAGTGGGCAAAAGGCTTGAACACATACTGCAACAACAACAACAACAAAAAGATACATAGATATTAAATAATACAAAAAGGTGCCCAGCCTGGTGTCTTGGGGTACTGCAAGTGTAACCAGAAATGACCCACTGTCACATACTTATTAGAATGGCTAAAAGCTAAAATAAGAGAATACCACAAAGAGATGAGGATGAGGGACATTGAACTCTACACCATTGGGAAATGATATAACCATACTGAAAGACCTCTTCTCCTCACACTAACCCTAACCTCACCAGCAATCTTGTGACCATGTTCCCATACACTTGCCCAAATGACTTGAAAGTTTACTTTCACACTCAAAAGGTGTGTCCACAGATGCTTACACCAACTTTATTCACAAGTTCACAATCTTAGAAGCAGCCAAGAGTCCTTTCTCAGATAAAAATAAATAAATTGCAGTAATCCAATGGTGCACTCTTCAGTGATCAAAATAAATGAGCTGTCAAGCCAGGAACAGGCGTGTAAGAAACTGAAATGCATATCTCTATGTGAAAGACAACACGGAAGACTGGGCATGTGGCCCATAGTCAAGACAAAGACCCAGGAAACCTCTCTAGTCACCTGAGGAGCATCTACTGACTGCCCTGGTGGAAAAAAACCTGGGAATATAGCTGATTTTAGGCAACAAAGCTGACCCACTTCTTCCTGTTCTTTGTGACATCTATAAGGGGAAAGTGGAGAAAAAAGACCCGAGACCTAATTGAGGACCCTATCCAGACTAGACATTTCTCCATTAGACCAAGCAAACTATTTCCTTTGTTCTCCAACTTATAAAAACCCCAAGTAAGATTTCCATTTTGGCCACCCACTTTTTTTCCCACTGTCTATGCTATAAGAGAGCATTTTATTTTTGCTCCTTTCACTTTTCAGCGAGCAGCTTGTTCAGGTCTCCTCTGCTGGTGCAGAAAGCTTGTGTTCTTTTTCCTTCTTCAATAAAACTGCTTGTCTTTCTTCTGCCTGCTTTTGTAATTCTTTGCTCATAAGCTAAGGAACTCAATGGAAGACAGGAAAAAAGGGGGGAGTAGCATCCTAAAACTTTAAAATGATTGCATTGCTTTTCTTTTTCTAAATTATTTTTTAATTCTTCTTTTTAAATTTTTATTTATTTTTTATGAGAGGGGTAGATAGAGAACAGGCCTGCATAGGGACTCCAGATGCTTGTACCACTGTGTGCATCTGACTATACATGGGTACTGCGGAATCAACAGGTCGTTAGGCTTTGCAGGCAAGCCCCCTTAAGCTAAGCCATCTCTCCAGTCCAGAGATAATTCTTAATAATTCATTTAAAACACCTGGAAATGGTGTTGTTAAAAAGCAAGTAAGGCATTATCAAGTCTTGACACCTCTGTTTTAAGATATCATGATAAGTTATCTTGGTAGCCTCAGTGATTAAGAATTTCTGTTGTCATTGGCGGGAAGCAGGCTGACCTCAAACTCCTGATGCTGCTCCCTTCTTCACCTATTAAGTACTGGATTTCAGGTGTGTGCCACCCCACCTAGCAGAATCTTGTCACTCCCAGGAATCCCCTTAAATGCCTGGTGCTGGGGTTACAGGTGTGAGCTACCACACTTGGTGGAATCTGATCACTCCTAGTAATCTTATACAAAACCTGAATTATAAACCAAGCAATGACAAATCTGAGTTACATTCATGATATCATGCAACAAATTAAGATTACCTGTTTAAACGATGTTAAAATTTAAATCTGTTTGTTGCTTGATGTTTTTGTGGATCTTTATTATTCATAATTATATACACAGTATGAGTAAATCTTATGATGGTGCCCCCATTTCCCTCCTCCTTATTCCCAACCCACTGGGGGCCCTCCCTCCTCGGTGGGCATACTGGATCAATCCATGGAGTAGGGGGTTATGATTATCACAAGAGGTAGTCTGGTTTCTCCCCCACCCCCAATTTGAGTATTGTTGCTGAGGGGGACAATATACGAACATACTTCAAATTTATTGCATCTCCAAGAGGTTATTCTCTTTTGTACCCTCAATGTATCTGATTCTCTTCACTGGTGACAGCTTACCTTTAGACCACATGGTGTTTCACTGACACCAGAGGCTCATCTTATGTGGATGTTGTATCTACTTACCTCATATTTTCAGGAAAATCTGCTGTTTGATGAACACAGCTTGAGAAGGATTATTGTTACTTGTACTGTGTTCATATAGACCCAATTAGAGGTTGGGAAGGAAAGGAAGTCTGGAAAGGAAGTACTTACTAACATGCTAGCGTGAATGTTCTCTCTCTGTGTGTATATACAAATGCATATATATATATATATATATATATATATATATATATATATATATATATATATATACATGGAGAGAGAGAAATTATTCCATTTTATCTCTGAGCAAAACCTGCTTGGAGAGATGAGGGAGAGTGATCTAATGTGCTTTGATTACTAGTGAAATGGTCTCGTGAGAAATAATGTTTTATTCTATGATGTCTGTATTGTTTGTGCAAGCCAAGAACATAGATAATCTTGTAGGAGTTAGAGATGACTTCAGCAACCAATTCTGTGTTTGTGTTTCTGCCAGCAGCTTTCAAACCAAATATTATCTTTTTCCTCCCCTTTAGCAATAAAATAAAGATAAACAAAAAGAAATCAGAAGTAGTAAAGATAGAACAAGAATCCGGGCCTACCTGATGGACATCTGTCATGTACAAATGAGCACTTGAACTTCAGGGAGATGCAAGTCAAGTTTCCCCCAGGTCTGCGATTGGGGAGAAGTGAGAGCAACTCCTTTCCATGAAAGTTTCTGCCTTTTGGAAAACAAATTTCCCCTGAAGTAACCGTGATGTAAATAGTAAGTGAACATCTCTGAAATAAATCTCAACACGAAATAAAGAAACCAATTCTACACAAATCTTTCCCAGAAAATAGAAGCAGGAACATGTCCTAACTCATTTGAAAAGGTTGGCGTTTCTCCAATCTCAAAGTCAAAGGTGTTCAAAGACGTCTCAAAGAGGAATCTTGTGATTGCAGTGCACATGACCCATGGCCTTTCTGGCTTTTCCCTCCACATGCTCACATAGTGTTCAGAAGGATTCTACTGGGGACTCATGTGTGTCAATTTCCAACAATATAAATCCAGTCACCAACAAAAATGCCAAGAGTCACAGCAATAGTGACAGCACCAATAAAACCCGATAGCCTGCAATTGGTGAGGGCAAATGATCTATATGAATGTCACAAGCCTCATGTACCTGCAGACCAAGGTCCCCATCTCTCAAGCACAGGCCTCACCTCTAGCCAGCTGGAAAGGGCGCTCCTTAGTGCTTTCTCCAGCAGAGATATTATGTTCATGGAACAGTGAGGTCATGTCTGCTGCTAAACTTCTTCAATCCCATCGGTCACACTAACACTTGCTTCTTCTTGAGAAGGTGGCACTGGTCCTCAGAATGCTTCTAATTCTTATGGATTGTGAAGAAATTAAAGAGGAAAGTCCAGGGGGGTGGAATCGAGTTAACTTCTAGGCTGTTCACAACCCCCTACCCCATAGACTGATACAGACTGCCCACGGAGGAGGATATCCAACTGACCAGGGACAGGGAAGAGGGAAATAGGGGAAGTGGAGACATCAACACATTATTCCCTTATTAAGTGTATCTAATTATGGATAATAAAAAAGAGGAAGATCCAAAGAAACATTTACATCTTCTCACTCAATTTGGAAATTTCAAAAGAACTCTAAATAGAATGGGAAACTTTCTGGATACCTAAAGAAGGTCATTGTTCAATCATCGTAAAGAACTTCTTTTAACAATTTACCTCTTCCTGGGTTGTCATAAGGGCACTTTGTATGGTTATCTTTATCTTTCATAATTCAACTTCCTTAAAGGAATGCAAGTGTCATTGTAACTGAGTTTAAAGATGAGATGGTCACCTACACAGGCTGCAGGTCTGAAGCTATCACATGCCTTTGGCTTATACTCAGATCTTCCGTGACCTCAATCCCTGGGTTCAGGAGCGTCTCTGGCACTGTTGAGTCCTCTGACTCTGACCAGTCCTTCTGAAGGTCCATTGCTGACCCTCACAGTTTTCATTCATGAGTAGAGAATTCCTTATTCAAAATGCTTGGGGCCTAATGTTTCAGATTGTAGACTTTTCTAAATAGATCTTGGAATATTTTTACATACATAATAAGGCATCTTTAGTAGGGGCCCAAGTGGAAAACAAAATCTGTGTTTCACATGAAATTGATACAGCATATAAATATATATATATATATATATATATACTTTATATATACGATATATCATAATTTTATATCATAAAAGTAATTTTTACAATGTTTTTGGTGTGTCTGTTTAGACTGTGACCCATCACAAGGGGCCAGGTATTGAATTTTTCACTGGAGGCATCAAAATAGAATTTTTACCAATTCAGATTTCTGAGTTAGTGGCATCCCCATGCATTTGGTTGTTTTTATTTTGTTTTCGTTTGTTTGTTTCCACTTGGCACATTAATTTTTCACCACATGTCGGACAAGCTGCTTAGCTTTCCCACGTGCTGTCACTGTACAAGGCGTTTTCCAGCCACACTTACCTAGGTCACAGACCCCCAATGATTCTATGTCCAAAGCTCCTCAGCTGCAGAAACCTGAATTCTATCCTCAGGGACATAGGTGAGACCCCACTTTTCTCATTGCCTGCTATTGCTGAGGATGTCAGTCCCATAGCTTCACCTCTACAGCTCACCAAAACCAATTTGAAGTCACTGATGACTAAAGATATTCTTGAAAACCCCCACCCCCCAGTCCACAAGTTCACAGCACACTATAGCCCTGGGTGAATAGGCTGGCTATTGTAGCCTAGAACAGCTTTTTAGCCCTGTGAACACGTGATACATACTTGAGGCTTTCATAGCTCCCTTCACCACAATCTAAAGAACCAATAGCTACTTCAGTGAGAGAGTCCAGGGTAGCTCATTTGCATGAAATCACCTGTGTCTGCTCTCTGCTGCCAAGAGTGGTTACAAAGGCAATGGCACCATAGTGCCCTCTAGTGGCCACTGAACTGTGTCCCATACACTGAGGGAGTTCAGAACCCCTTTCTTATTTTCCTGCTTAGGAACCTTTGCATTATTTTTAATGGCATGTATTAGCTCTACAAAGTAAAATGATTCAATGCAATATGTCCATTCGTGAATATCAGCATTCTGATACATTTACACTTTCTTATCCTTCTTCCTTTGTCCCTTCCCTTCGACACCCCTAAACGACCCCCCTTTATGAACTCCTCCTTTCATTACACACTCCAAATGTGAGTCTTGTTTTAGTGACACAGTCTTGTTTTGCTTAACGCGATACTCTCTGGTTTTATTCCTTTTTCTGAAACAACAAATTGCTTCTTACGGAGTGAATAAAATGCCTTGTGTATCTACATTACATTTTCTATCAATTCATTCCATTACTGGTACCAAAGCCTAAGATGGCTATTTTGAAGACCTCAGTAGTGGGTGAGGATGCAGATATATCTAAATAAAGCGACTTTGTTCTTTTGATAAATTCCCATGAGTTCTGTAGCTGAATCACACTGGAATTTCATTGTTATTTATGTCAGGAACTCCAAACTCATGATTTCCATGGTGATTGGACTAATTTCCATCCCCACCACCAGTGAATAAGATAGTAAGAATCCCCTCCACTCCGTCCTTGTCAAGATTTCTCCTTTGCTTTCCTAATGATAACCTGTCTACCTGGTGCTAGTGAATCTCATTGTTTTCATTTGTATTTCACCTGTCTTTAAAGATGTTGAACACCTTTTAGGCATTAGCTGACCTCTTGCTACTTCTTCATTTGAAAAGTCTCTGCATCAGTCTGTCTCCTGGTGTTTAGGATTTTGAGTTCTTTATATACTCTGAGTATTTTCCCCTATCTTATGAATCCATTGTGTTAGCTGTCTCTTCACTCTGTTGATTTTTTTTTGTTGTGTAGGGATTCACAATTTAATGCACTTCCATTTTTAATTCTTGCTCTTCTGTCCTGAGCTAATCTCATTGCTTTTCCTCTGTGGTTTTTTTTTAAGTAATTTGAAAATTTCAAGACTTACACTAAGATTTTTGATCCAAGTCAAATTGCCTAGGCCTCAATCTGAATGTGTCTTCTGTGTTTTGCCCTAATAGTTTCTAAGTTCTGGGTCTTCCTGTAAGGTCTTTCATCCATGTTTTCATTGATTTATATACAGGTAAGAGATGGGGGATCTAGTTTGTCTTTGGCATGTGGCATACACCATCAGCGAAAAGGATACTTTTTCCAAAGTATATCTTTGACAATATGGCCATCTGATTCAAATGTCCCCTTAAACGTATGTCTTCTAAAGGCTTGGTCTCCAAATGATGGCTGAGAATTTAAACCTTGTTGAAGGTATGTTGTTGGGGATGGGCTTGTGGGTGTTATAACCACCTTCCCCTTGCCAGTGATTGGCACACTCTCCTGTTGCTGTTGTTCACCTGATGTTGGTCAGGAGGTGATTCCAGCATCCGCTCGTGCCATCATTTTCCCTGCCATCATAAAGCTTCCCCTCAAGTCTGTTAGCCAAAATAAACCCATTCCTTCCACAAGCTGCTTTTGGTCAGGTTCTTTATGCCAGAAATAAGCAAGCTGAATGCAACAGGCATCTATACCAAGCATCACATGTCTGTAGTTGGTTTGGGCTTATTTCTGGATATTATATTCCATTCATTACTTTATGGGTCTATTTCTGTGCCTAGACCATGCTGATTTTGTTATTTTGGTTCTGTTGTATAGTTTGAAGTCAGGTATTGTGCTACCTCTAACATTGCTCTTGTTGCTCCGAGTTGCTTTGTTTATTGAATCTTTTATATTTTTTAGGACAATTTGTTTTCTACTTCTGTAAAGAATATCCTTGGAATTTTTATGAGAATCGCATTTAATTTGTGAATCACTTTTGGTAATGTAACAACTCGACAACTAATTCAACCAATCTAAGCACGTGAACAGACTTCCTGTCCCTAGTGTCTTCTATCATTTGTTTCTTTGGTGCTTTTGACTTTTAATTACAAAGGCCTGTAAATATTTTTCAGTTAAATGTATGTCATTTTTTTCTATTTTTGCTGTTGCGAATGGGAACTATTTTTTTTACTGCACTTTCACAAAGCCTGCTAGTGTATAAAAAAAGCTACTGATTTTTTTTGCATGTTCCTTTTGTATCTTTTTTACTTTGCTGAAATTATTTGCAGATATAATTGATTTTTAGTGGAGTCCTTCCGGTCTTTTAAGTAAGAGATCACATAATCTGCAAACAGGAATGAGAAAAGATTTTCTCTGCTGAAAATAGAGTGTAAATAACCTTATGCCTGAGGACTGTGCATCTGGTCAAAGACAAGTGCTCCCTTAATGGGCCAAATATTGGGTGCCTTTTCAGAGCTCATTGGGCCATTGCTTCCTCTGCAAAGGCCCCTGGCATGCTTTTATTAAAATAGCTTTATTGAGATAAAATTTACATACCATAAATTTCAACTATTTACATAAACAAGTCAGTGTTTTCAGTGTAATTACAAAGTTTTAGGACAATCACCACAGCCTCATTTAAAGCAACTTCCATCACCCAAAAAGGAGATTTTCTACCCACATGCTGTGCCATTCCATCCCCATCTCTAACCCTCAGCATTCAACCATCCACTTCGCTCTAAGGGGAATCATATCTTTCACGTATCTTTCACATTAATGGAGTCACTGCAACCATGGTCTTTCATGTCTGTCATCATTCACTTAGCATAATGCATTGAAGTTCTACATGTCTTGCAGCACATATCATTACATCATTGCTTTTAACGCCGGACAATTTTCTCTTGTGTGGACACAACACTCTGTCTTATCCATTTACCTATTCCCTTATGTTCTTTTGAATAACAACATCTATGAGCTAAGTCCTCAATACAGTCACTACCTGTATTAGTCAGGGATCTCTAGAGTAGAGAACAAATTATATTTAAAAGGGAATTTATTGGATTAGCTTACAACAGTCTACCAATAGAAGTCTACAGGCTTCAAAGTCAAGCAACCCACATGGCTGGATGCTTCACAGTCCCAATCCAGCACTGAAGGCCTAGAGACTTCTTGGAGACTTGCTGGTCTTCAGTCCAAGCTGAAAGGCTGAGGAAACTTGGTTCCAATGCTAACAAAGAATAGCCAAACAGAATACATCCAAGTACAAGTGAAAGTATCACAAGCAGCCAGGAGGGAAGATGGGGCTCTTTTCTCTCAGTGATTTCTTATATAAAGCTGTCCTCTGGAGGACCACTGACTGTGAGGGAAGGATTTACTTCCTCCTTCATTAAATCCTTCCTGGAAGCAACCTCTGAGACCCACCCAAGGGGAATGCCTACAGATGTCTAACCAGATCAAACAAAACTTAACCATCACACCACCCAATGAATTCTAAGTTGACCCTGAAACGTTGCAAACCTAGACTTGGGGAGAGTTGCTATATCTTAATGCCATAATTTTGTGTCCCAGTGATAAGTGGAGTAAAGCTCTCCACACTCTACACTGTCCTCTGTAGGAGGCTGTGATGTCATTCCCCTCCGCAATCTGCTTGTTACCGCCAGGGTCTATGAGCTTTAGGGATGCGCTACTTTGAATAAACCAAATACAGTCTCTGGGCTTGTGTTTCATCTGAACACTTCTTGATGGGCTCCTGAGCATCACCCCAGCTTCACACTAACAACCAGGTGCTCGAGATTTTTATGTCGAATGTCTACACTGGACCTGTGCATGCACACAGTCGCTCACCCAGGAAAAGACACTGAAGACACTCACCCTGTCAATTTAGGATTTTCCACACTTTCTAACATATGTAGCAGTATCTCCATTCTTCATCTTCTTGTTTAAATTTTCTAGCAGGGTGAAACCTAATACAGTCAATCCTGAAGAGGTGGAGAGTTTTATATACTCCCTAGACACCCCCATGGTATTCAGATGGATAAAGACTTAGTTCTATCTGTGGTCACTGCTGCGTTATGATAAAGGCCTACCTTTAAGCTTAAGGCAGGCCTCTTTCTCGGCACTATACGCTTTTCCCTGAAAGCAGATCTGTTTTCTTGACACAGAATATCCACCCTAATTCTTACTATTGTAGATTCCTAACAATACTGACAACAACCCCTGATATTAAAGTTATCTGCTCATAGTAAAGAAAACAGCAATGTATTCAAAAAATAGAAACAGAAAATAGACCACCGTGAATTTTTACTGCTAGTATATATTATAAAGGTTTTGAAACTTATATACACTAACTGTAAGAAAATATTGACTGAAAGTTTAAGAACTCAAGTGGATCTTTCCTGCCCAAATACAAACCATCTACACATATTTTCTGGGATTTTTTTTTTCCTTTCTAAAGTCAAATGAGTAAAATGGGCTGTATGAAACAATGTTTGAGTGATTCATGCTTCAGTTTTTTTCTGTTTCTAAAGGACTATGTTAAAACAGAAAACTGTCCCTCCAAACCAAGGTCACGGGCTGCACCAGTATTCATCATGGACCTAGCTAAGGCTCTACGGTAGCTGTTTAATGTGATGCCCTCCACACGGCTAATACTTCAGTTGCTAGTTGCCTTCCCTGAAAAGCAAGGAGGAACATATCTGTCTCTGTCATTTTTGTCAGAAGCGATGAGGGAAAAGATTGATGGGTACAGTTTGTGGATAGTAAGAGACAGGGATTTCAGACAGCAGGTTTTATTCTGAAGTCAAACAAGACTAGGATAGATGACATGGCTTAGAGCCTTGCTGGGTTTCAAAGAACAGCTCGGGTCCTATCATGAACACACCAGAAAGGCAGCCCAAGTGGTGCGAAGTTTTCTTATAAGGGCCATAGCTATGATGAAATGTCAAACAGCAATCAGAAGAGAGTCCCAAGGGGCGAATTCGCTTCCTTCGACACTGCTGCACAGAAGCAGAAGCGCTTTGCAAGGCTGAGAGCTGGCGGGTGGTCAAGCCTGATGCAGTGTTGTTTAACTTCTCAAAGCCATTTCCGAGGTGGGGGGGGGGACAATAGAGGCATGGTAGCAACCCTAAAAATGACAAAGCCTCTGAATGGACTAAATGACGATGGGAAGCTACGCAGGTACAGCCATAATGGAATGCTGAAAGAATGGACAGCCTGCTGTCACGATCTACTTCTGCAAGGACCCACAAAAGTTCTAACCCTACATTTCTCTCTCTTTCTTTCCATCAGGTCTACCTCCACAAACACAGCAACAGCAAAGCGGTTATCAGGAGGTCAGTGTGCATTCAAAGGTGATCAGCTTCTTTCAGGCTCAATTTCTTATTCTGATTTAATTGATGAATTTATTTTTATTTGTTTATTTTTTTTTAATTTATTGTCCATAGTGAGTTACAACATTTAGTGGGCAAACAATGAGTTGTTATCCCCAATTCCCCACTGCCCTCCCCTCCCCCCTCCACTGGCTAACCTCCTCCATGGGTCGTCTGGATCAGTCCTTGTAACATGGGACCATGGATAGCCTAGTATTCAGCCAGGTTCTCCTGGCCATGCCTCTGGATAATCTCCCCCACCACGGCTCTTACAATCTTTCCGCCCCCTCTTCCGCATAGTTCCCTGAGTCGTGGTGGATGAGTATTAAGGCTGCTTTAAGGTTGTGAG